>OX388309.1:8471983-8679333 GCA_947579605.1 Athripsodes cinereus
ATTATATTATCAAATAAATCACAGCGAGAGGATTATTAATATTATTTGAATGAGAATTAGGAATTATTTAGTAATTTTATTTTATCTTATCTCTTAATATAATTATGAAATATAAATATTCAATGTCAAATACATAGATAGGTATTCTACTTCTTTATTTATGATACCATTTGTAATATAAAAATTCATTAATCTACGCAAAAAAAAATAATCATTATTTTCTAAAACAAAATTCCTCATCATAATCGTCATCATGACACTTCCCTTGTGATCAAACGCCTCCCACTCTTATCATTGCATACACTTTTCACTTCCGTCAATGTGCTCAACACATGTCCCTTCTGTAAAATGTGGTTTACATAATGTAGCCCTTTAATAGCATTTTTATACACGTCGGTATATTTCACTTTAAGCATACGCGAATGCGATAAGATAAATGGGGAAAACCAACCTTCTCCACTGTCATAATTATTCAAGTAACTGCTTAGTGTAAAAGAGTTAAGGTGAACTCGGATTCAACATAAACCTCTGTATATATATTGTGGCTATTGATAGCATACTAATAAATTCATATTGAATTTTATAAATCTAATGCGAAATATCATACTTTATTACAGAAATGCAAATAAACTTACATAATATTCAAATTCAAGTTATCTATATTTACAGAAAGAATGATTGATAAACAATTTATTTCCAAGTATGATATATTACGTTATAATATATTACCAACATTGCTATTTAAACAAAATATACACTTTTAGGTACAAGATTATTTAAACAATTTATTCAAATTAATACACTATTTAAAAACTACAGATATTCATATTAGTTGTTAACTTCAAATCCAATTTCTTTTTGCAGTTTCACTAGCAGTGAGCAGAAAAACAAAACGTCAAATTTTCATTCTATTAGAAATATTGGAATTTTCCAAAATATTTTAAAGTACCAGTGAGCAAACTTTTATGGGAAAACCATAATAAATTATAGAAATATCTTTGATTATTTCATAAAATTATGGGACCACTATTGAATTGAATTGATGTTGCAAAGTATGCAGTCATAGAAGAAAAACCTTGTAAATTAAACAAATCAATTTAATGATTTTAATAACTGATTTGGTGACCACGACCAAAATTCTTTATGCTTAAATGCAATGTTAGCTAGATTGTAAAGGACGAAAGTGGAGACTCGTATTTTGAATGGCACAGATGTAAACACAGGAAGTATGGGCAACTTTTGAAGGGTTCTCTAAATTTTAATGTTCATTCCTACCAGCTAAATGATGTTGAAACAACGCCAACACAGAGAATATTGACAGAGCATGGGTACTTTATGTCGGAATCTTTTCGATAAAAAACCATGCAAGAACTAAAGGAAAAAGATATAACCCACATGCCACTGACATTAGTCGACACCCACAAACTAATAGAAACCAATGAAAATAAATTTTATGCGAATAATTAATTGACATGATATTTATTGACATTCTTTTTAATGTTAACCATTTAATTATTTGGCCGCGTAAAATATCACAAGGATCGCGTTTCTTAAAAGCACGCCATGAACTCGTGGTGAACTTTAAGAAGGGTTATAATCTTAATGTTGTATAATTTTGGAATACTCACTTATTATAATATCCAACACCAACGAAAAGACATAAAATAAAATAGATATTTATTCAATATTCACAAGTCACTGTGCTACAATATAAACATTTTTGAAGATCAACAATTCAACAGCACTCCCGACACCAACGACAGTACATAAATAAAATTCTGACTGAATACGGGATATCGAGTACGAGTTATACGGGAGACGGGACGGGACCAATCGGCAGCCGACGAACCACAGACCAAAGATGAAATAGAAACCATTTTTTTTTTTTTAATAGGGAACTTGCACTCGAGAGGAATATTTTGTGAAATGCATTAATTAGGTAGAAAAAAGGTTATATATCGATTATATTTTGATTAAAACTCAAAAATAAATATTTTTCATTTATTATTTTAATAAATAAAATCACGATTTTTCGCCCGCTGTTTGAACGCCTTGTCGATGGTTATTGCATTTGTGACGTCACATGTCCTGAGTGATGTTTTGTTGTTTATCGTAATGTATGGGATTAACAATCGCTTGGTATTTGAGTCCGGTTTTTAACATTTTGGAAGGAGGTAAATATTACAAAAAGTTTCCAAAAAGATCATACAAATATTTTGTAGTCCAAGATGTACAAATATACCTAACTTATACGACACCGAATAAATTATTTCTACGCATGCCGATATTGTAAGCCTCTTACTGTACTGTAAGTTCAGCGACTTCTTTGCAGCTTTCCATATCTATCGCCCAATGACAAAACCATGGATGTATATAGGTAGATTTAGGTCCATGGACAAAACAAACAAAATCATTCACAGTATCAATATTGTTATAAATGAACATATCTATCAAGTAGTGGATGCTTGTAGTGTCGACATTTGTTATTATATCCTTAAAATACGATATGATTTACAATAAAAATCTTTTGGTTTTGACACACTGGCTGGCAGAAACTCACTCGCTGTGGATATATTATTTGTAGATGATCGATGACTCAATTCAGCACAAGTTATAAAATTTAACTTCTGTGCTAATTTCAACCAACTTTGATTTTTTCCAATAACATTGGACAGATTTTTTTAGCAGGATGTTCGTTCACTCCGACCATGCACCCAGTACAGAAAAGTAATGGCGTATTTAGAACCTGTAATCACTAATCGAACCTAAAAATGATGGAAAATTGATAATAATTGCCATTGAATATTATGTAATTATTACACAATGTTGTATTGCACTTTACAAATTAGTAATAACATTATAAGACAAAGTTATATAGCGGGCTAAATTATGCATGATAAATATTCAATCGCCCCTTGAGAAAATCGTTTTTCGTCATTATAACTAAATAAAAAAATAGGAACTGATGTATGTTTATACGTAAAAATTTAATCATATTGAAGTTTTTGGCAAAAAAAGCGTTCAAACCCAAACCACAACAGTAAATAACCTCGTCAAACCAATAGATATATACTACGAAATGTACTAAGCATCAGCTGTAGACAGAGAGATCGAAGGGACATATGACGTCATCAAAATGGCGCGTTCGGATGTGGCGTTTTCGCGGAAATTCAAAAATCGAAATTTCAAAATGCTATAAAACAGAAACTAAGCAACGTATCGAAAAAAAAATTACCGATATGTGTTACTGATTACTTTATTTATGATTTTGATGAATAAAAAAAATATGTGCAAGTTCCCTATTACATCTCCATCGACGGTACTGTATGGCTACGAATAAATTCTTGTGATTGAATGATTATAAAAAAATATATTATGAAAAAATGTGCATGTTCGTGATTAATCGGTTTAAGTTTGTATTTAAGAAAACAATTATTTTTTTATTGACGTCGACTTTGTAAATCAGTTTATTTCAATTTGATATTGACATTACTACCTATGTAGGTAATAATATAATTATTCTGTTTTCTACTTACTTTACCATCACGGCATATCTCCAAGTAAGGTAGCCAGCAGATTAGTCGCAAAAATTATGCAAATTAAATTGCAAACATCTACCTTCCTATTTTCATGAGTATGAATTAAATATTCTACAATCTCCGCAGATTTGACAAATTCTGTCAAGACTCTTAGTGTGAAATAAAGTTATTTAATATGTATTTAAACATTTCATTTGATAAATCAAACAATACCTATATAATAAAATTATTATGCCAGTTACTTGACAATAAATTCAATTATTATCGAAGGGAACTTGCACTCGAGAGGAATATTTTGTGAAATGCAATAATTTGGTAGAAAATAGGTTATATATCGATTATATTTTGATTAAAACTCAAAAATAATTATTTTTCATTTATTATTTTAATAAATAAAATCACTCTTTTTCGCCCGCTGTTTGAACGCCATATTGCTGGCTATTGCATTTGTGACGTCACATGTCCTGAGTGATGTTTTGTTGTTTATCGTAATGTATGGGATTAGAGTCCGGTTTTTAGCATTTTCGAAGTAGGTTAATATATCTTGGATTGATACAAAATGTTTCCAAAAAGATCATACAAATATTACGTAGTCCAGGGTGTACAAATATAACTTATACGGCACCGAATAAATTATTTCTACGCATGCCGATATTGTTAGCTGGATACTGTACTGTAAGTTCAGCGACTTCTTTGCAGCTTTCCATATCTATCGTCCAATGACAAAACAAATAAAATCATTCGCAGTATAAATATTGTTATTAGGTAATGAACACATCTATTAAGTAGTGGATGCTTATGGTGTCGACATTTGTTACTACATATATCCTTAAAATACTATCTGATTTACAATAAAAATCTTTTGGTTTTGACACAATGGCTGTCAAAAACTCACTCGGTGTGGATATATTTGTAGATGATCGATGACTCAATTCAGCACAAGTTATAAGTTTAACTTCTGTGCTAACTTCAGCCAACTTTGATTTTTTCCAATAACATTGGACAGATTTTTTAGCAGGATCTTCACTTCGACCATGCACCCAGTACAGAAAAGTAATGGCATATTTTGAACCTGTAATCACTAATCAGACCTAAGAATGATGGAAAATTGATAATAATTGCCATTGAATATTATTATGTAATTATTACACAATGTTGTATTGCATTTACAAATTAGTAATAACATTATAAGACAAAGCTATAGCGCCTACCGGCGGGCTTATTATTATATGCATGATAAATATCCGATCGCTCCTTGAGAAAATCGTTTTCCGTCATTATAACTAAATTAAAAAATAGGAATTGATGTATGTTTATACGTAAAAATTTAATCATCTTGAAGTTTTTGGCAAAAAAGCGTTCAAACCCAAACCACAACAGTAAATAACCTCGTAAAACTAATAGATAATATACTACGAAATGTACTAAGCATTTGTAGACAGAGAGATCGAAGGGACGTATGACGTCATCAAAATGGCGTTTTCGGATTTGGTGTTTTCGCGGAAATTCAAAAATCGAAATTTCAAAATGCTATAAAACAGAAATTAAGCAACGTATCGAAAAAAAATTACTGATATGTGTTACTGATTACTTTATTTATGACAAGCGTATGTAACCCGGCATCGCTCGGGTTTAATTAAATAGAAAACCTTGCAAATACATGGGTTAAAACAACAAAATCTTATTGAAAAAAAAAACGGAGTAAGCACTTACGTGGATAAAAGAAGTAAAAAGCTCTTCCCAATGAGAAAACTTAATTTTTGACTCCCTACATGCCCATAGCTTAGTAACAATAAATAGGTAGGTACCTACATCATAAAAAGCATTGCAAATCTCTAAATGAAAAATCTTGAAGTTTGATACCTCACATGCCCATATTTAGGTAAAAAAAATAGGTAGGTACCTACATCGAAAAAAGTGCTGAAAAACTCTTCCCAATGAAAAATCATGAAGTTTGATACCTCACATGCCCATACTTAGGTAAAAAAAATAGGTAGGTACCTACATCGAAAAAAGTGCTGAAAAACTCTTCCCAATGAAAAATCATGAAGTTTGATACCTCACATGCCCATACTTAGGTAAAAAAAAATAGGTAGGTACCTACATCGAAAAAAGTGCTGAAAAACTCTTCCCAATGAAAAATCATGAAGTTTGATACCTCACATGCCCATATTTAGTTAAAAAAAATAGGTAGGTGCCAACATCGAAAAAAGTGCTAAAAACCTCTTCCCATTGAAAAATCTTGAAGTTTGACACCTCAGATGTTCACATTTATGTAAAAAAATAATAAGTAGGCACCTACATGGAAAAAAAAGTACTAACAACCTCGTCCCGATGAAAAAGCTTGAAGTTAAGAAATTCCACATATTGGTAGGTACCTACATGGAAAAAGTGCTAAAAACCTCTTCCAAATGAAAAATATGTGAGCTCGACACCTCGAAAGCTCATATTTTATTTAGAAAAATAGGCGGGTACCTACGTGCAAAAACTACTAAAAACCTCATCTTAATGTAAAAACTCGAAGATTGTCATCCCAAATTTCTATAAGAAAAAAAGGGTAAACATCCCTTTTCGTGAAAAAATTGTAGTCACATAAATGTTAAAATATTATAATTGTCCACATTCGAATTTGTATTTTTGGTTTGCAGTGCATAAATGGGTATTTGCTATGAAATTAAAAAAAGTCAAGAATAAATTGTCATATAAGTATTTACTCTTTATTCCCAAAAAACCTTAAAAATGGATTATCTGCATCCTTCAATATTTCAGAATATTTTACTATCAAATATTTCATAATTTATGTAAAAAATATAAGGTGAAAATAAATAGGTTCCCACTCATTGAAAATCATTTAACATTGTTTATGGATTTTATAGGTAAAACTATTATTATTCTACAGTATAGTTTTCTATGGTTTCATAATGTCTTCCATTATGAAAATAGCCCAATATGTCAAAAATATGCAATTTTTATTCACGTAATTCAAGAGCTTTTCTCATTAGCAAACACGATATTTTATTACGAAAATAAACCCTAAATATTTAGTTTCAGAATTGTTGTATTTATTGTTACATCCATTTTGATATTAATTCAATACAATGAAAAATGTTTGACTGTGAATATTGCTATTTACTAAATCTTGCATTAATTTTACATACATTTTGTTGCTAATTTTGTGACATGGTCGCATTAAAATTAAAATATCTTTATCAATACGTAAGATATTTAAAATGTTTTTAGCCTTAAACCTGCCCAGAAGATGAGACCTTGTATAGAGTGTATTATTTTACTTCGGTCTTTCCTAATTTCTGAGTCCATTAAGGACATACGTACATACATACATACATACATACATACGAACGGACTCAAATATTTATGTGTGGATTCTAAAGAATAAAAAAAATATGTGCAAGTTCCCTATACTATCGCACCGTAGTTGTATTTGGTTAGGTTGGTAATATGTAACCAACTTCATGTTATTATAGAGCATTGAACATCGATGTTGGAGAGATTTTAAATATTATTACATCTCTTATTATTAAACGTTTATTTAGATAATGTGTACCAAATTTTGAAGTCCTACAGACGGTTTCCTAAAGATAAAAATTCAAGTTACCAAAATTGTATTACTACGGTTACTATAAGAGTTTTTTTCCCGCGAAAATTTAAACAGATTTTTCTTTTGTATGAAACCGGCCGTTAGTGAACTCCGGTATTACTATTATTATTATAGGTTTATACTTAATTATTTTCAAATACAATGAGCAAAATTATATTCAGTAAATATATTCAAGAAAATATTCATTTCGTCACATTCAAAATTCTGACAGAAATAGATCTATTTTATGTTTGGTGGTTTAAGGAATAAAATTGCCAAGAAGTTGTTTAACAAAATTTATTAACATGAAGATATAAAATAATACCTAGGTACATTTATTATTAAAAAACAAACACAAAAAAATATTAGATCACTGACTAATTATTATGACTAGATAGTTTTGATATTAATAGTTTTAAGAGAACCTATAAACATGACAATGACCAAATAATAAAATTATAAAAGTAGTTTTACCTTTTACAATATAACAATAATGTAATGAGTATTTTTAAGAAAGTTATATTTTAATAATATTTACAGTACCTATTAGATATGTTACATTGAATACAATTGCTTTTCTAAATGTCAAACACGTCATATCTTCTAAATTCAATCTAAATTAGTTACTAAAAATATAAATGTTAAGATATATACTTTTTTTATAAATTTTCAACTTGAAAGCATCTTGGAGACTAGTTCTAACAGATTAAAATGCCTATGGACATACCACAGAATAAAATAAGTTGGATTTTTTTCACCGTTGAATATGAATGCTTGAATGGCACCAATAAAAGTCATCCATTATAAAACTCTAGCATAATCAAACAAACTACACATTAAATAAAAATTAATACTGCTTAAGATTAAAACGACATCGATGTATATATATTGCTTAAAATTTTCAATACTAATTTTCTTTTACAACATTTTCATTAAATGAATTGAATTATCATCAGGCCTTTTACACATTTCAGCAAATAACAGATTTCTATCATTTGACAGTCAAAAGAACATCATTTTTATAAAAAAAGTTCCAAACTGTCTTATTGATTAGGTATATAATGTATTAATAAAAATAAACTTTTTATAAAAATGATTTATGATAGTAATATGTCATTCACTGAGTAATACGCTTGCAAAGTTTGACGTCATTTTCCCATACAAAAAGAGGATTAAAAAAAGCAGAATTGTATTAAGTATAAGATCAATATGCCTCATAAAAATATTCTAATGCTTCACAGTAGATTTTCTTTATTGAAAAGGGAAATAATAGCTGAAAAAAGCGAAAGCATATGATAGCGGTCATTTGGAAAATATCTATTTTATTTTTGATGCACGACTATAATGATTACTCTACTATGTGAAAAAAAGTATCATTATCAGCTTTGTTGTTATCAAAAAACACAATTTCCTGGATCATCACTCTTGAACAAATTTGTGTGAAATTGAAACTGTTGAGTTAGTTTGTGAAGCGCACCACCGGAAGGATACGTTTTGCTTTACAAGCGTATAGACCTGCAGGTCTCAACAAGTGTTTACTATCATTTCAAAAAAATCTACACCAGGTTTAGCAATAGCATCATTAATTGCCATACTACACTAAGACAATATGATTTGCTTCAAATTGTTCAACAGAACCAAGTTTTAACTGGGGGTTCTATCATATCTTCCCACTCTACACATTTCTCCCCCTTGATCTCCTCATGTCATATCTTATTGCCATATCCTTTAGGGTTGCCATTATTTACATTATTTCCACTTCTCTTATAAGTACCTCTCAAAGGCAGTGATTCATTCTCCGGTTTGATCAAAACATAATCTTCATCCACAGCATTACCTCCAATATTATCGGACATCAATAAATCTCCCATATGAACACGTTCTGGATACAAAATGTTTTCCACGTGGTATGGTATCCTGTTTGTGATATTAGCTTTGTTGAGTATTTCAAGAGACTCTTGCAGAGATTGCGCTCTATTGGTGAGTATTTCTTCTTCCATTGTAGGTCTGTGTCGCTGAACAAGTGTGTTGGTATTTGATCCTAAATATGGTGGAGGCTGGGGACGATTGTAGTCAACCTCTACAGATTGTGCTGGTCTTGGTTTTAAGCTGTTATTTGGGCTGAAAGAAAAAAAGTGTGATTATTATTATTAGCTACATTGAAGTGCTTAAAGTGCCAAAGCACATATTAGAAAAATAATGCTAATACAAAAAAACTACAAATTTCGAAAGTATTCTCTCTCACTCAAAGGTCTGCTATAAGATTTACCTGACACTTTGCTCGATCCCCTCATCGCCTAGTAGAACATCACTGGTGCCTGTGTTGGCTAATGTCATCCCAGACATATCACTCTGATACTCTGCCTTACTTTCAGCTCGAGACATTACTCCGTGGCTTCTATAAAAGAAACAACAAAAATTATATTATTGCACATACTAGTAATTATTATTCCAAAAATGTCACCCTGCACTGAGAACATAACAGCTTTTGGCCAAGGCGATCTCAGCAGGAAAAAATAATGCTGCCAAATGAAATATATCAATTTTTCCACAAAACGGTGCATCTTAAAAAATTGTTTGGTTATTATTATTATTAGTTGGTATACAATTGTTGTGAAAGGAAGAAACTTATTTTCTTCCTGATTTCCTATGAGTAATATTAAGTGTGAAAAAAATAATGCGAATCCTTTTAGTAATATGATTAGCTGTAAGCTGAGGCAAAATGACACAAACTCAAAATTGGTTAATTTATTGATTATTCCGCATTTTGTTAAATCATGTCTAAAAATGATTGATGCAAACAGATTCACACAACTTAATAGGTACCTATATTAACACCGAAAAATATGGTTTATGATTTATTGACACAAAAATTAAGCTATATATTGCATGTGAGTCAAACATTGGTAGATAAAATTATAAGTTATGTTATTCTGACACCATTTCAACTTTTTAAGTTATCTACCTTCTATATTGTATGTAATCTGAGCAAATATGGAAGATATCTCTAAAAAATATCTCCGACTCTGAATCTTCTCTGTAAATATATAAAAAAATAAATAGACAAATCATTCCTACTGAATTTTTTTGTCAGCAAATAGCAGAAAAATATTTAAATTACCCCTTCTAAAAAGTATATATGTAGTGTATGTTTGTAGCATTTATTTTCATATTATTAATATAGATTTGTTTCTATTAATTACCAAACTCATTTAGGTGGGTCCTCTTTTTGTATCTATGTGTGACTTTATTGAATAGATGTGATATTTTCGCAATTTTCTTATGAGGATATATTTTACAAAACAATACTGTATGTTATACATCTACATAATATCTTTAACATCACAATATCTCCCACAATTGGGGTAAGACATTGTCAGTTACATAACAAAATCAATTTACAATTTACATAAAAAAATAAAATTATTTGCAGTGGCGAGATTATAACTATATAAGTGATTCTATCTATTTAACCGCGTCATATTTAGAATGAGTTTTATGTGTATAATTATTTCTATGAAATATGATAAGTAATAAATTAAGATCTTACATTCCATCATGATGGAAGCAGAGAACCAGACTGAGACCAGACAGCATCAGAAGAATAACCAACACTGGTAGGAGAATGGTGAAAGTGAACTCGTGAGCATAACTGCGCTGGGGCACCATATCCCTAGTGGGGGGTGGTGGGAGCCACATGTGGGGAGAGGGGAGGGAGTCTGAAGGGAGACGGAGGCGACTGCTATCCTTGTCAGATTGAATAGACTTGGGAGAGTGCTCCACCTGAAATAATTGTAAAAAATATATTAATCAATGTCCATCCATGCCATTACGGTATCTTCCTCAAGTAGGGTAATAAGTGGACTAATTGAATATAATAAACATACAGATTGTCCTCATCAAACCATGAAAAGAAATAAACTATTTGAGATGGTTGACGTACCTCATGATTGAATTGAGGATGTTAAATTTCTTTTATAATTATGATGTTCCACAAATGCCTGTCTTTTACAGGATTCTCAAAAACTTACAGAAAAGAGTGGCAGACCTGTTCTATTCTGAGGATTCCACAAATTTTGAATTATATCACATCCCTCAAATAAGATTATTAACTTACCAATCTGAAGGTACACCAATCCAAGTTGAATCCTGCATCTCTGAAGAGTCTCTCTACTGTGGTCCTCTTAAAGTCACGAGGGCAGTAGCTCATTTTAGATAGAGGTCTCACTTCTTCTTGCAATTGAATCAGTTCTGTGCTAAAATCTTTATGGCTGCCTAGCTTCAAAACGACACTAGAAAAACAACAAATTAGATTTTTGGAACTCAATATAAAACAAAATTGACTCTGAAGTAATTAAAACTTAAATCTAATTATGACAAAAAAAATTGTAAAACTTATTATATTATTAAATAATTAGCTAAATATGATAAAATAATGCTAACAATTGTGTTGATTATTATTTTTTAAACTTATTTTTTCTAAGATGAATAACAGTTTGAAATAAATCCAAATGCACTCACAGAAAGCAAGTGCTTACTTGTATTCTGAAGGTGAAGTAAATTAGCAGTGAATTCGAACATGTGACCTCCCAATCAAAAGACAAAAACTCTACCATCAAGCTATTAATCACTACATATATTATAGACAGATAATAAGAGAGTGTAAAATATGTTATTTTTTAACAATTGTTTATTAACGACTACACAATGATTTAATTTAATTACCCTTCACCCTCATTAGGTCTGAGGGGCAGTCTTGCTCCCATCTCTATCGCTGAAGCCATGAATGTTGTATACAATTCATCTCCACTTTCCTTCCATAGCTTCTTACGAAAGATTTCTTTCAGTTTTTCCATTCTAAAACATACAGTGTACTTTACATTATTCACAACAAAACACTGAGTTCAACATAAGAGTTGATAAGTCTAACAATTTACCTATATTCATCTAACAAGTCCTCCACATTGAGATTATCTATTTTGAGTTGTACATGATGAGTCGCCATGTTAACTTTCTTTCTAATGTGTATTGGAATCACTAACCTTCTAGTTTCATAGTCTTGCCGATTTAATGCAACAATCTCCAACTATAAAATTGAACATTGCAGATGTAAATATATTATAGAAGATAAGAGAAGTTTTGCTTAGAAGAGCGAAAAAGCGAAAGACACAGAATGACATTCAAGATATTTGGGAGTGAGTCTTCAATGTAAAATTGAATAGCACACAAAATAAGTTGGTTAGTATGTAAATGTGTATGCTGGAAAAAATATAGTATATTTCTCACTGTTATATCCTTCTGCCCCAAGGGCGGAGTCCCGTAAATAAATCCTAGATGGTGTCTGATACTGTACACATAGTGCAACCAGTTAGGAAGGTCTGGTTTGGTTATTATTGAAGGATGGTACACATATTGCTTGTCAAATTCTGAAAAACATAACTATCACTAATGAATAATAGCATGTGATCTAGAGTTTGTGTGTTCACATTGTGAAAAGACATTTTAAACATATTTGATATCAATAAAACACTGTTTACTTTTCACTATTGATTTATTAATATTCAAGCGCTTTTGTCAAGTTAGCTTGACATTTTCAAGAGAACTAATTACAATTATGTAATTAGTTCTCTTGAAAATGTCAAGCTAACTTGACGAAAGCGCTTGAGTAATAATAAATCAATAGTGAAAAGTAAACAGTGTTTTATTGATATCAAATATGAATAATAGCATGTCAACAAGTATGTATGATAAACTTATTCTGAATGAAATAATAAGAAAAATAGATGATTTGAGTACCTTGATATGTCCAATTAAACATTTTAGGTGTTACAGCAATAGAGAACATTTCAGTTTCCGTTGCATCTTCAGCCAGACAGCTGGATGAGAATGTCAACAATAGGAGCACACTCCACCACATCTTGTGGCTAAAATATATAGAAGCAAAAGTGAGTAAGAAGATAAATATTATAAAATTTAATAATTTTGTTATCTTACTCAATTTTACTTCAAAAATACAATATTGCAGAAGAGTTTATTTTAGTTATAGTCGATATTTTTACTTTGTACACAAAGTATAAACCAGCATTAAAGTATACAAATGAGGTTTAGTTTTAAATAAGTGCTTAAAAATGTACAATATTGCTATAAAAATACATAGTCAAGGAACTGTCAAGACCCACCTAATTAATTTTTTACTGACTAGGACCTGAATGTCGACTCTACACCTCTTCACAGGAAAAATCAATAGGAAACTGTGCTGAAAACATTGAAAGATCTATGAAAGCTCTGAAAAGCTATCAAAATTCATTCATAGATAATCCAGTCCAAAACTTAACATTGCCATACCCATCATAACAAAAATTTGTGTTTGTAATGTTGGTTCCTTGCAACTTTCGCGCCAAAATGCCTCGCGAACATCAACTTGTCAGTTTTGTAAACTCTTTGATCTTTGGTTAAATTCTTCGTTGTTTAGTATTTTTTTGTTGCTTAAGATCAAAAAAGTTTAAAAAATTGTTAAAAAATGGATGTAGCTGATGCGCATGTTGGTCAAATACGTGTTAAAGATGATGTTGGTGTTAGTTGTCAAAAGTTATTCCAGGATTTCTTAGAAGAGTGAGTCTATTTGTACATCTGTTGTCTCATTGTATTTTGAGCGCTTTGGGATGTTGCGTTACTTTACTTATGTATACTTTTTTGTTTAATACTATGTGAATAGTCTTTCGAAACTCATGTAGTAGTGTGATGTTGAGTAATTACTAATTTTATTATTGTGTTTGAAAATTCCAGGTTCAAAGAAAATGGCATCTTAAAATACAGAGCTCCAGCTGAAGAATTAGCTCGTGTTGAATCTACAACACTTGAAGTGAGCTTTGATGATGTAGAAAACTATAACCAGCGCTTGTCGACAACAATTATTGAGGAATACTACAGACTTTATCCATACTTATGTCAAGCATTGGCCAATTATGTGACGGGGTTAAAAGAACATAATAAAGAATCTCAAAAGAAGGAATATTATGTTGCTTTCTATGATGTGCCGACTCGTCATAAAGTGAGAGAACTGACAACAGCTAAGATTGGCACACTCATAAGAATCTCTGGGCAAGTGGTGAGGACTCATCCTGTTCATCCAGAACTGGTTTCTGGAACATTTGTTTGTCTCGATTGCCAAACTGTTGTAAAAGATGTGGAACAACAATTCAAGGTACATTATTAAAGTTACTTATTCTCTTTTCCTTCCTTGTCTTCCTTTCGTGAACAAAAGTACATAATACAGTTGTGGATAAAAGTTTGCCTTTTATATACTAGTATCAAACCTGGTTTCCTCATGAATAATAAATCAAATTGAATACTCATTGGTGAAAGAAAGGAAATTAAAAACTTTCCATATCAATTTAATGACTTGTTCACAAAAGTTGTACAAAATATTATTGTTATATTTTTTTTATTCAAGAACTTGGTCAAGGGGTCCAAGTTGGCATAGAGGATATTAATTTTATCTATCCAATAAGGGTTTCCAAAGAGAGCATTTAATAATAAACATAAGTTGTTGAGTTTAACTTATATACCAGCAGTTTTTGGAAGTTCATTATAATGTACAGTAAAGAATGAATATATAAAAATAATAGAGTAAAAGACAATATACTTTTTTGTTTCATTTTAATTTCTTATAAATTGATAGATATGAACTAACGTTTTTACGACAATAATAACTTGAAGTTTACTGACCTATTTTGGATTTGCTCTGGTTTACATTTAAGTTTTGGGTGAATTTATGTATTGAAAAATCAAAGTAAATAAGTGAAAGTGTTAAATTTGAGTTGGTGCATCGGATTGTTGGATCAATTACATGTGTGTGGCCCTCACAAGGTGCATTTTATTACATATAAAACATCAATTGACATATGTGTGTATCGTCGCAATTCCTGTCAGCAGTGGGTAGATAAACAGCTGCTGTCTAAAAACTACATAGCTCAAATAATTGACGGGAAAATTGTTATTGTTATTTTTTATTTAAAGGAATAACATTTATGCTTGCATTATGAACAGAGATCTCAGAAGTAAGCCAAAATCATCCTCTCCCGCATTACCTCGAAATGAAATATCAGACAGGCAGGGTGGAGATGTCAACCTGGTACAATTGCTGAATGAATTCAAGACAAGTATTGTGAACAAAATTGCGGAGCAGGTTGAGGAGATTCGACAGGAGATGATTAAATCTAACAGTAATGTGATTGAATTGTTGGAATCTAAATTCATGGCTCTAAGTAACAAGGTCGAGTATCTAGAAACTGAGAATCTTGAGTTGAAGAAGCGAATTGCGACCTTGGAGACGGGTGATTCTAGTGGATTGATATATGAGATGGAGGATAGACTGAAACGAAGAAATAATATAATTGTGTGCAACCTTGAGGAAAATAAGAATAATGACAAGTATGAATCCATTTCTCGTGATAAAAAAATGCTTCAGGGTGTATTATGCAAGTTTGATGACACACTGAATGAAAGTAATATTAAATGTGTACGTTTGGGAAGGAAAGTGCAAGATAAACCGAGGCCTTTGAAAGTTTTTCTGAACAACCAACAACAAGCTTTAAATATACTTAAACGAAAAAAAGAACTGCATAGTATTAATAAGGAAATTAGAATTTATGATGACCTAACACCTTCACAAATGTCTGAACTTAAGAAACTAAAAATTGAGCTTAATGAGAGAAGGAAGAAAGGGGAATCAGATATATATATAAAGTACATACAGGGAAGGCCTATTATTGAGACCCACAAGACCTCAAAAAACTAATCACCTATTATCAAAATACGCGCGGAATCAAAACAAAGCTGGATTTATTAAATGTAAATGTGTGTGGTATTGATTGTGATGTTATAGCACTGACGGAAACATGGTTGGATGCTGGGGTCTCTGATGCCGAACTTGGTTTTAACAATTTTAATATTTTTAGAGTAGACAGAAACTCGAGCAATAGTGGTAAAAGAAGAGGTGGGGGAGTCCTATTAGCGGTCAACAAGAAGTATACATCACGTTTAATTAAAACAATATATGATGATGTTGAGCAGGTGTTTGTTATTATAAAGATCAAGCATAAATCTAATATTATCATTGGTTGTACCTATATACCACCGTCATCATCACTAGATATTTACCAGCATCACTCTGAGGAGATTGAAAGGCTGACAACTGACTTCCCAAATGCTGGACTCTTAGCCTTGGGAGATTACAATCTTCCGGAGATGTCTTGGTTGAGCGATGATCAAAATAATCCACGACCTAATCAATTATCACGAAGATCTAGTATTTTAATGGATATGTGCCATGTTGCCAACATGCGCCAAGTTAATACAATTACCAATATGAATAACACAATCTTAGATCTTGTATTGACACGAATGAATGGTGTATATGTCAGTGCATCTAGTGATGCTCTGCTTCCCGTGGACGGCCACCATCCACCTCTTGATATACGTGTACAATTAAACTATGAATCTGCTCGCAATACTAAACCCATGGTGTACAAAAATTTTAACAAGGGAAATTATAATGTAATAAATGATGCTCTTAACGGGATAGATTGGGGACAATTATTTAGTAATATGACAGATGTAAACACTATGACTGATGCTTTTTATGGTATACTTACTGATATAATAGAAACTTATATTCCTAATCAGAAAATATTCACATCGACATATCCTAGGTGGGTCACACGGGATTTAAGACTGTTGATAGAACGTAAAAAGATAGCTCATGCAATTTATAAATCCTCATTTGATTCTGATGACTATTTAGTTTTTAGTAATTTAAGGCGAGAATGTAAGAGACTTTCATCTCGATGTTATAATAACTACATTGATAATATTGAGGATTCATTGGGAAGTGGACGTAATCCAAAGGTATTTTGGAAGCATGTCTCATCGTTGAGTTCTGATACTGGGGATTCAATGGGGGTTAAACTGCCTGCGGAGATGACATATGGGAATAATTTTGCAAACAGTGACATAAATAAAGTAAATCTCTTGGCTAGTTTTTTTAAAACGGTTTATGCACAAGCAGTGGCACCGGCTAATCCTAGTAGAGCCATACAATCCTGTAAGCAGGGTGTCGACATGCCTAATATGTTCATTGACATTTCTGATGTTTCCCGAGTGTTGGTATCTCTTGATGTAAACAAGGGCCCTGGCCCGGATTCTGTACCTCCTGTTTTTTTGAAAAATTGCCACTCTGCATTGTCTGTCCCTTTGCAGATGATTTATAATAAGTCATTAACCACTGGAGTTTTCCCATCTTCCTGGAAACGAGGTTTTCTAACTCCCATATTTAAGTCAGGTGAGAAAGGTTCGGTGGAAAATTACAGACCAATATGCATCCGGTCTATAGTTGCCAAAGTTTTTGAAGTCCTTGTCCTGGAGACGGTCTCACCATGCATAAGCTCTTATATCACAGCCAAACAGCATGGGTTTGTCCGGGGAAGATCGACTCTAACAAATCTTCTTTTATACAACAATTACATATCATGCGCAATGGCGAAGGGAAGTCAGGTTGATTCCATTTACACGGATTTCTCCAAGGCTTTCGATACAGTTAATCATGCAGTTCTGATAGGTAAACTTGAATGTATGGGCTTTGGAGAGATATTTGTGAGATGGATAGAGAGTTACTTATCGGAAAGAAAACTTGCAGTTAAGGTTGGAGGAACAGTATCACAGGAGTTTTTGGCGACTAGTGGAGTCCCGCAGGGCTCCCATCTGGGACCGATCCTTTTTGTTCTTTTCGTGAATGACATAGTTGATAGGTTGCATGGAGTAGAGGCTTTACTGTATGCTGACGACCTTAAAATATTTAGAGTAGTTCATAATATAGAAGATTGTGCTATATTGCAACACAATATTGATGTTCTATCAGGCTGGTGTGATGAAAACGGTCTATTACTAAATGAAAAAAAATGTAATGTTATGCGCTTTACTAGATCAAGGGAGAGACTGGTTTTTGATTACAAACTTGGAACGGTTGTTCTAAATGCTCTCTCAGAAGTAAGGGACCTCGGTATCATTTTCGATGATAGGCTGAATTTCATAAAGCACATACAGAGCATAAGGGATAATGCAAATAGACTACTAGGTTTCATATTTAGAATGTCAAAAAATTTCAAAAGAATTGAAACATTAAAAATAGTATATTGTGCTTATGTTAGGAGCCAACTAGAGTATGCGACCATTGTCTGGTCGCATACTCTACTATACTATTGAAGCAATTCAACATAGATTCTTACGACACGTGAACTACCGCCTGGGTATTCCCATTGATGGGCTGAACTATGATTTTTTGTTGATGGAGATGAGGCTCGTTAGCCTACATGATCGCAGATTGTTGTTCGATCTCCTTACACTGAAGAGAGTAGTGACTGGCTCTCTGAATTGCCCAGAGTTGCTTAGCTTAGTAAACTTGCGTGTTCCGAGTCGTAATACCAGAAGTCAGGCATTGTTCTATGCTGCGGGATCATCATCCAATTATATCTATTACTCATCGATGAATCGACTCCATGTAATAGGGAATAATTACAGTGAGATCGATATTTTCAACGATTCGGAGTACACTGTGAGGAGATGTGCTGTGAGCAGGTTTATACGAGGGTACATGCTTTCCGTTGAGAATCCCCTGTAGTTACTACTGTCATGTTTTTGTATTCATTGTCACTTATGTGTTAATTGTGTTTGTTTCAAGTTTGTTTTTGTAAGTTATTGTACTTTAAAGGCTATTTAGCCGTATATTATGTTAATAAATAAATAAATAATATTAGATTTGTTAAAATTATTGTTTTTTTTTCAAGTACACCATCCCCACAATCTGCAGGAATCCTGTGTGCAACAACAGGAAACGTTTTATGCTGGACACTGACAAGAGTGTATTTGTGGACTTCCAAAAGGCCCGTATTCAAGAGACACAGGCTGAATTGCCTCGAGGCTGTATCCCACGCTCTGTGGAAGTCATCTTAAGGGCAGAAACTGTTGAAACAGTACAGGTATACACTCTTAATTTTTATTTATAAATTTAATGAATGGATATTGAATTAAGTAAGAACCAAGACACAATTGGGTAATGCATTATTTCTTGTATAGTTGTTGTTATCTGTAAATGTTTGTACGTGTTGTCTGAAGCACATCATTGGATATAGAAATAAGACACTAGGTAGAAGTGAATGTCATTCCTCACCCATGTCCCACTCAAAATCTGATGCTTCATCATGCTAGATTCAGACTTCGATGGATGTTAAGCAAGGTGAGAGTGTGATTGACTTGTTCCAGTTGCCTCGTATCTTCTCCCACATGCTTTATTCGGTGTCAGTAAAATCACCGGAATCAAAAGAAAGCGGTGGGGCACTGATGCGAGATAGTAATCTCCCTTTGACTGGGCAATACTAGACAAGAAAAGTAGGGTCAGTACAAAATACCTTCAAGGTCGCAATGAACATCACACCGCTATACAAACTAGAACTTAAAATGAAAAAAGTATATTTGATGTTTAATATTTTTTATTTCTTTTAGGCTGGAGATCGTTATGATTTCACTGGCACATTGGTTGTTGTACCTGAAGTGGGGTCCCTCGCTCTCCCTGGGGCTAAGGCAGAGATCACATCTCGCAAGGCTGGAGGAGAGGGACAGGCTGAAGGAGTCAGGGGACTTAAAGCACTCGGAGTTAGGGAACTACATTACAAGTAAAAAAAGTTTGAATATCCCAAAAGTGCAAGTATTGAGAAAACTTCACCCTAGGACATCTTAGAATAAGAAATTATAATTAATTCTAGATTTATCAATCCCTTATCTTTTAGCTCAAGACATAACATATGCACTGAGTCCACTGACTTCCTCATTTGTGACAGATATTTTGATAAATATACTGGGTTCTTGTGATAAACTCGCCCTCTGTACATTCAATTTTATAACTGATTATTTTGTATTCTTTTAATATATTGTAACCAATGTACAGTGAAGAATAAAATAAGACCTATCTAATGATTTTTTTTAATATTAAACTTAATCACTTTTTAATGGTATTGTGTTGAACTTAATAGAAAATGAACTTGATAGTAAGTTAGTGAGCTTTTCCTTTATACTTTGAGCAGTTTTAAATATTTTGTATTATTGTTGAATTCAGGACCGCCTTCTTAGCATGTAGCGTCCAGTCAACCTCTGGAAGATTTGGGGCATCTGACCTCCCTGCAGATGATCTAACCTCTGATGATATGAAGAAACAGATGACTGAACAGGAATGGGATAAGGTATATATTTTTTTTATAGTTTGTGATATACAAGTACACCATGAAAACTTTTCGCAGTTTGCAATACAGTCGATTCCGCTTAATTGGGACAGCCGCTTATTTGGGACAAATCTCAAAGAACAGAAACCAAACAAAGAAACCAATAGCAAATTTATTTGTTTAATTGGGACAACAGTCGGCTTAATTGGGACAGTAAATTTAAGATCACAGTACCTACATAATGTTATGTTACACATATTCTCAAGAAAAAATATGTACAAAGATTTTTCATTTTTGCATTGAATTAAATTGTATGTAGCTACCTATTTATTATTTTAATTAGGAATTAATTTTTTTCTTAAAAGTTTCTATTACATGTTTGTAATTTATTTGATAATTTATATTATCTATGTGTAATTTACAGTTTCCAAGAGTTTATAAAGTAAAATTATTGAAAAAAATATGCATTGTTTAATTTTATGTGTGTATTACTGGTTGGTTAGTGGCCTTAGTTGCTAAAACCAAATAAATTAATTTAAAAAAAATGTGAAATTCGCTTAATTGGGACAAAATTCCCGATGTGTCCCAATTAAGCGGAATCGACTGTATGTATGTATCATGTAACTGAATGAAGTCAGCTTCGATATTAAAACCATAGACCTTGTGATTGAAAGTTTTGAGTTTACTGTTAGATTGTCTACTAAATTAAAAAGAGTTTGGTTTCCAGGTTTACGCAATGTCACGTGATAGAAATTTGTATCAGAATCTCATCACAAGTCTTTTCCCAAGTATCCATGGTAATAATGAAGTGAAAAGAGGAATACTTCTCATGCTATTTGGAGGAGTGGCTAAGACTACACTTGAAGGTAAAGTATCAATCTCTATGTTTCCCAAGTATCCATGGTAATAACGAAGTGAAAAGAGGAATACTTCTCATGCTATTTGGAGGAGTGGCTAAGACTACACTTGAAGGTAAAGTATCAATCTCTATGTTTCCCAAGTATCCATGGTAATAACGAAGTGAAAAGAGGAATACTTCTCATGCTATTTGGAGGAGTGGCTAAGACTACACTTGAAGGTAAAGTATCAATCTCTATGTTTGAACTCTGTTAGATTCTGAATTCAATAATAGAATTTGAGTTGAAAAAAAATTGTTAAGTAAATTCTAAAAAAATATATAACAAGTTGGTCATGTGATCATTGTAATTCGCACTTAATGTCTGCAAATTTAGAATTGCAGATTAATGTTATAATTTTCCAGGTACGACACTTCGTGGTGATATAAATTGTTGCATAGTGGGTGACCCTAGTACAGCCAAGTCTCAGTTCTTGAAGCAAGTCAGCGAGATAACTCCACGTGCTGTTTACACAAGCGGGAAGGCTTCTTCTGCTGCTGGTCTCACTGCTGCTGTGGTTAAGGTAAATATACTAGCAGTGCCATTCATGAAATAATTAACGTTCTTCAATATTTTTGTAACACATATTTTATAACAACTTTTAACCCTTCAACCCTCCTATTGTGAGTACAGGGCAGAAACAAGCCTCCTCCATTTTGCATCAATAGATTTATTTACCTCTTCACTCCGAAAATTCTGATATCATTGCCTAAGGAAAAGTGTATTGTGGAATAGCTTCATCAAGGCTATTGGAAACTTTGTACATAGAAGAACAGTGCTCTTGTTGTCTTACTATAATTTTGCTTCCACAAAATATGCCCAGCACGGGACATTGTTTGTTGTATATTATAAAAACTACAGATCTGTACTTGAATCACTGTGTGCAAATATTTTTTTCTTCTAGGATGAAGAGTCATTTGACTTTGTCATTGAAGCTGGTGCCCTGATGTTGGCTGACAATGGAGTGTGCTGCATTGACGAGTTTGATAAAATGGATCCACAAGATCAGGTGGCAATTCACGAAGCCATGGAACAGCAAACTATTTCAATAGCAAAGGTAATTTACTTGAATTTTCAATCCAACCACCCTTTAACATTTCTCTCAGAAGTACAGGACAGAAACCATCCTACTCAATGTCTAAGTTATATCTTTTCGTGACATTTTTAATTTAACTCTGATGTCACTGTTGATCGTATGAATGGTGTATTGTAAAAGAGGTTTGTTCAAGCCGTTAGAATCAGTGGTTCCCAAACTTTTAATTTCGCATACTACACACGAAATTATAAATCAGTAGCGTACCACTGAATTGAATTTAAAAACGTTTAATCTAATTATTTACTGTGTATGTCCTATGGCCATGGCTGCTTGCGTACCGTACCACCGTATCACGTACCACTGTAGGTACGCGACAATTATTATGTCACTCTTCACTATTATTATTTCTTTTTTATTATTTCACTCTTCACTATTAGTTTTACTTTAATTATTTATTCGCATATCATATTTCTTTTCCAGGCTGGAGTAAGAGCTACGCTGAATGCTCGTACATCTATATTAGCTGCTGCCAATCCAATTGGGGGAAGATACGACAGATCTAAATCTTTGCAGCAGAATGTCAATCTCAGTGCACCCATTATGTCGAGATTTGATCTCTTTTTTATTCTAATTGATGAGAGTTCTGAGGTATGCAATAAATATATTGTTGTATTCTGGTTATGGAATAGTTCTTTAGAATGTGTGAAAAAAGGAATTGATTTAAATTAACTTAGATTATTAATATTGCAAATGACTTACCAAAATCTAATTTACTCGCACCTTTTCGGAAATTCAATTGTGTAATTTTTGTTTTCAGACTGTGGATTACGCGATTGCAAGGAAGATTGTAGATTTACATTGCAACAAAGAAGAGAGCTACGACTGCTTTTACAGTAGAGAAGACTTGTTGCGCTACATCGCATTTGCAAGATCATTCAAGCCTATTATATCGGAGGTTTGTACGTTATTGTTGCTACTATATAGTGTCTCAGAGTAAAACAGGACTCGCATTCTTCCAAAAATATTCATAACACTCGGTATACTTCAGTACTTCTTATAATATTTTTATTTTTTTGTTGCATTTTTTCAATTTAACCACATTCAAATTCAGTTCTACTTTTACTATACTACCATAATGGCATCTCCCCACGGTGGCCAATAAACTAGCTGCTTTCACTTAACATACAGGTAATCCTCTCCATGCGAAAAAATATAACACATTTAGGATATAGGTAATATTCCTTAACGGTATTCAAACGAAGATGTAAAGTGTTTTATTTATGATGTTTTAGGAATATGTGCTTAATACAGATTGCTTGAAAACATATAGGAAAGAGTGGGAGACCTATTCAACTTGAAGACATTATGGTAAAGTGTTTGTTTTAATAATGAATTGATGTTTTTGTATAAAGGATGCAGCTAAATTACTGGTAGACTTGTACGGACAACTCCGGCAGAGAGATCATACAGGTGGCAGTACAAAGTCTACTTGGAGAATTACAGTGAGACAACTGGAGTCTATGATACGACTTTCTGAGGCTATGGCAAAGATGCACTGCAGCTCAATTGTTACTCCAGCATATGTACAAGAAGCTTACAGGTAATAATATTTTTTTTCCTATTCAAAGATGTGAACATTTTATAAAGAATGATATTTATATTATTTGGTTCATTTTTCATTTTCACAATTTATTTCTATCTAGAATGCAATGTAAATTCACTTCTGCTATATTCACTCATTGCTCAGTAAAGATATTTAATAGGATTTCTTCTGGTTTATATATAATACAAGCTTCTTACATTTTTCCCACTCCATTTTTCAAAATCACAACTATTCACTGAAAAAAACTTTTCTACTTTTGAAGAGCAAACACTGTGGAAGTTCATATTGATTTTTTGATAATAAACAATATAAATATAATTAAAAAACACTATTACTTTCACAAATTATATAAAGAGTTATAAGTACTTTTCGGACATCCGTCCATCATCAGTAACAAAAAAAAAAAAAAAACTATTCACTGCTTTGACCATTTTATTTAAGATCATTGTAAATTTGGAAATTCAACCTTGTGCTCTGAAAAAGTGTAAATGCAATAGCTGTATTCATAAGTGAAAATGGTTTAGACTTACTAATTTGAAGTTTCCTGTACTCTAAAGAATCTTACATTTGAAATTGAGTGTTCTGAATATTAATTTATTGTATGTTTTCAGGTTACTGAACAAGTCCATTATTCGTGTTGAACAGCCAGACATTCACTTAGATGAAGATGAGCCACAGTTTGAGCCTTCCATGGATATAGATTCAGAACATCCTGTTACAAATGGACACACAGGTATAAGATTTGCCCAAAATTATTTAAAATCTGTGATTGAAGTTATTTTAGTTAGCAATTTACTGTTAAATGAGTATATTACGTCAATTCCGTAAGTCGAAAGTTTTCATTGTCAGGTTACTACTGCATTCAGATTGGTTGAGGTTAACACTTATCATTCTCTCAAATTTCAAAATTTTATATTTTTTTAGATCAGTCAACTATCGTTTGCCTAAATTTATTAATTTTAAAATGTATTTGTGTCGAATTTTGAAAAGAAAAATCATAATTTATCCATATTCAATAGTTTGTTGGTAGAATCTCAAAATTTTAATTGAGATATCTGAAATTCTCATGCCGTCAACCCACTCCACCTGCTTGACACAACCATTTTACTTATGAAGGTGTAATTGGGTTTATTTGAAATGCAAATTCATCCTTTTTGAAAAGTAGACAGTCACAATATTTAATCAAATGTGGTAATTTTTCAGAAGTGAATGGCACTCCTAATGGTGTACATAACGGCCACAATGGACATGATGGAACAAACGGAGATGCTGTACCAAAGAAGAAACTGACATTATCATTTGAGGAGTACAAGGCTCTCAGTAACATGCTGATTGTATACATGAGGAATGCTGAAATGGCCATGGAAGCTGGTAAGTTGATAATTTATTATGACAGTTGAATTATACTATACTACTATACTATACCCTCACGCCGTATCCCAAGTGGGGTAGGCAGAGAGAACGGAACGCCACACAGATCTATCTTTACACACTTCCTTCGCTTCCTCCACATTCATACAGTTTCTCATACACGTACGTCGATTCCTCTTACTCAACACGCGGCCGTCCTTGAGAATTTGATCCACGTGATCAAGCCACGTGGTTCTCGGACGACCGCGCAGTTGAATTAGCCAGTTAACTAAATGGTAAGGCGGTTAGTTTAACACCGGTATTCAATTGAATGACCAGCAGAGATTTAGCAGGCTTGTTTCACTCACGTTTATCAATAACCACAGACCCAAATAAAGACTCTTTATTTCAAGAATTCTGCTCTGCAATCTGATGGTAAAGTTTTAAGTTTCGACCAGTAGATCAAAGTATCAAATCCAACATTCCCTTCAAAAGGAATCATTTAAGTAACTTACTGTGAAAGATTTTAAATGTACCTAGAGTTATTTTAAAAACTATCCCTATTTATTAATATGTAGATGCTGTGTGGTAGTTAACTAAATTATGTGTCCAGTTATGAATAAAAATGAACTATACTCTATTTCTCGAGAGAATAACCAAGCGTTGCGCATAGTACCGCCCTTTTGACTGCGCTGCTACCCCCTCTACAAGAATTATTTTGTAACCTTCCAATGACAGAAAATAAATGGGGTACAAAAAGACCAAGAAATTTTGTGAACGTAAAATATTTATTATTTTAAATGCAGTACAATATTATAAATTCGGAAAAATTATCAACAGTATTTGCTGCACACTATTTATTAGCAGAATATATTGTTTTAAATACAAAAAATAACAGTTAAACGTTTATACATATACAAAGAACATATTTTCTACTGAAAATGTATGGAAATAAATTTAATATTTTATTGTTTTAAATACCACAAATAAACAGTTAAACGTTTAATACCTATACAAAAAACATATTTTCTACTAAAAATGCATGGAAATGTATTCAAAAAACAAGATTACACATTTGAAATAATATGTGGTAGCTATGCGTTATTTTAAATTTAATAAAATTTCGGCGTTATTTTCAAAAAATAATTAAATTTCCTTACAAACACTTTTTATTCAAATTAAACTTCAGAAAAAATAATTACGATAAAGTAATACTTTACCTGTCCTTTTTTATTTTTTTTCTGGCGATACTTTTGGGGTAATTTTGTCCATTTTATTTATCACGGTCACTACTCGGTTAAAACTCAACAAAAAAAATTAAAACACTCCTGCGCAAGGGTTTCGATAGACTGATAAGGGCTATTATTGGCAGGTACATTACACAGATGGGCGTACCTGCGCAGAACAGTTCTCAGTTTGGTACTTGGCTTGGTTATTCTCTCGAGAAATTGAGTATACAAAGATTGAGTTATATTTTCTGTGTTATAGATTCTGAATCAGAGAGTTCTGGCATAAAAAGGAGTGATGTGGTGAACTGGTATTTGGAGCAGATAGCTGATCAGGTTGAGACTGAAGATGACCTGCTGGAGAGAAAGGGGCTGGTGGAAAAAGTCATCGACCGACTTATGTACCATGTAAGAAATTCATCCAGAATTTTCATTTTATGCATAAAACATACCATTTGACAAATGTTTTACTTATGCCTCGTATATTAATGTACTCTTAGGGTGACCCTTGTCACCAAGTTCACCTTTACTCAATTGTATTTTTTATCAAATAAACGTCAACTCTCTAAATCCAAAATGTAAGAAATAGATGGAAAGACTTTCAATGACATTCACTAGCTCTTACGACTGAGTATTACTATCAAAAATTTATTAATTAGCTTACAATTTAAATAATTATGATAAAGATATTAGTAATATATAGGTATCCATAAGGGCTAAGAGACGTGTCTTTGTGTTTAAATAATCTTAATTAATATATCGCTTTTCTGTCCAGGATCAAGTTATCATCCCTCTATCAACGACTGGATTCAAACCTGTTAAATCACAAGAAGACACAGATGAGTCTCAGGATGATCCTCTACTCGTTGTACATCCCAATTATGTTGTGGACAGTTAGATAATAAAAATATGTACCTCAAAGTTATTTAAATAAGTTTACTTTATGTTAATCATATGAATCCTTAGAACGCAAATATTTTTTACACATTGTAATTTACTATTGTTTGTGTTATTATTCAGTGAGAATGTTTTTTTATGAATTGTACTCCATTCACACTTCATTACTTGTGATCATAAGACAGAAGTTAACTTTCTTCACCCAGAGCGATTGCTGCAATAATTGAATCACCTCTTTGTATGACATTCATCATACTCTTACATTATCATAAGAGATGTATCGCTTACATTATGAATCACCAAAGTAATATTATTTACATTTGATAATTATTTTCACAGGATGAAACTTGTTTCTATGTGTATTCTTTGTAAATTGTGAAATGACTTGGAATAGAAAATTATATAGCCTGGGGGTAGAGTCTCGGCCTTGTGAACAAGGGGTCCGGGGTTCGATCCCAGGTGCCGGCAAATTCCCCTTTCACGACACAAGCTTTTAGCTTACTGTGAAAGGTGTATAAGGTTGTATTTGGGTTTATAACAAAACCCAGATATATCTTTTTTAAAAAAAAAAAAAAAAAAATATTACAGGATTTCTTTCATATAAATGATTTTGCACTATTATTTGAAAATAGCCTTAGATATGATAAATTCATATTTCATTGATCTGAAAATAACTTATTATTATGAATTTCACTTATTTTAATTAAGTTTATTGCTTAAATTTTAAACTTTGTGGAAGCTATTTAAGAATACTCTACCACATACTGAAAATTAAGGAAATAATTAAAGACATCAACAGATGTGACTGACAAACAAAACCAAGATACATATCGTCGCTCGGCGTTCAATACCGCGAATGTAACAATTACAAAATTTTACAGGAGGCCTAATAAACCGAATAAAAGTTACATTAGCGCCGAGTGTCCATATTCATGATTTTGTTCCATACGGCATTCTAGCAGTTTGGACAATATTTGGGGAATTTTTTGTATACACAATCGTGTATTTTAACATTCTGTACTATATCTTAAAAACAAACTATTTCACCTAAATTCGCAGTATTGAACGCCGAGCGACGACATATCAGATCAGATTAAAGTCTTGACTACAATGTAAAAGTATTGTTATTTAGCGCTTTCATCCATACAGACTTCTGCTACTTTTTGTAAATAATAATAGTTTCACATTCAATAGAACTTCATTCCTTTCCAATAAATAAACAAATAAGTAAATTTTTCATAAAATGCAATGTAACACTTTCGTCTACAGTTGTCGAATGAACATCATGCCATGTAGAGTCATGAATATTCCCATATTAAATTATTGTATTCAATGTTTTAAATATTATGTCCAATTATATTTTGATGATTTTTCATCGCAATTTGTTTTGTGTATTTCATGTTAAGTGCCTTTGTATTTTGTTAAGTGCCTTCCTGATCATATTTCATATTACGTGTTTATTTTTGGAATAATTATACATTTTTTGTACAATAAATATTATTAGTATTATCATAAATATTGTTTTCTTTTTACTTCAGTTTGAGTTCGAGATTGAAAAGTTACAAATTTGTATACACAACACAGTATTCAATTATACAAATACACTGTTTTGCAAATTACTGTGAACAAGGATAAATAAAAAGATTGCCTAAGCGGTAAGTTTGCCATTTGGCTTTTATTTAGTTTTTAAAGGAATTATCTATAAAAGCTCACTAGTAAGCCATTTGACATCTTAAATTCTGCAATGATCCTTACCGCTCATCACAAACGTTCCATGGATTCCACAGCAATGGCCACATTAGTGCTTCATGAGTTTGTAGGCCAGTCCATTTACAAGAGATGCTATGAAACTTTTTGTTTAAAAATGTATCATATATTGAAAAATAATGATGCCCATATTAAAATAGGGGAAACAATTCATTTTGAATCTCTTTCTTTTAATAATAATTGAAGGTTATTTTTTTGTTTAGGTGTTGATGCAGACATACAAGCTTCTTTAAAAAGTCCAGCATATTTATCTCTTTGCCTTCGCTTTTTTGTCAGACCTCCAGGAGTATTTAAAGATGTATCTATCATATTATTATTATTAAATGATGACGCATTCTGAGCCGTATTTGGAGAAGAAACTGATGGTTTCATTGCAGTTGATCGGTAGCAAAGTTCTTGTAATTTTCTTTTTTGTTCTCTAGATTGAAGTGTTCGAAATGAATTTGATTTGATATTTTTCCGATTTTGGAATGTCTTATTATTGTTTGGTGTCCTTATAGATACATTTTTGTTATCATCAATGATTGATTTTGATGCCTTCATTGTAGTATTATGTAATTTGCTGTTTTGATATTTATATTTGTTATTATCTTTCATGAGGACATGTTTCGTAGTCATATCACATAGAGAACACTTTATCATCTGTAATAAGTCATAAAAACAACATAATATAGTACTTAAATGAAATTAATAACGAAAATAAATTTCATCAAAACTGAGAAACAAAGCTGTACCTGAGAGCCATTAGGACTTAAGTGCATTTTTGACAAAAATGCCAAAGTTACGAAAAAAGCGAAATTAACACATAAGTCGTGAGTCTTAAGTACAGAAATGCTTAGGGTCTATACTATAAGGTCTATGTAATAAGCTGTATATACTAAATACAGCTTATTACTAGTAAAATGTCGAAATTTTTCGATTAAAAAATTGAATTTGAAAATGTCATTTTAGTACTTAAGACTAAATGGCTCTCAGGTACAGAAAGTTTTACAGGGTTTTGTGTTGTAATACTTGCAAAAAGGTAGTTTCTATGGTAAGACAACATAAGACAAAACAAAAAAATGGTCTCAGATTTTCAGAATTTTATGATCTGGTATTTTTTTCATTCTTCTTGGTTTTGTTAAAGAATACTATCTGGAATCAGGTTTTGTCAGTGGACTTATCAAAAGTGAAGACATTTTTTAGAAGTATGGGCATGATCAACCCAAAAACGACATGTGATTGACTGATCGATCATATTCGAATGTTTGCCTACCCCTGCTTTAGAGGATTTTTATTAACTCAGAAATTATTATTTACCATAATTTTTCCATGTAAACGTTCTTTTGCTTTAACAATATCCTTCTCCTTTTCACAACCTCGCACATTTTCTGCAATTATTTTGTATTTTCGCTTCGTTCTTTTTTTAATTTTCTTCTGTTTCAATACCTGTGAATATAAAAAAATTCATGTACAGGTCAAATTCCAGTATAACGAACTTCACGGGACCAAAGAATAATATGTTTCGCTATACTGAAAATTCGTTATAACGAATGCTAGATTTTTGCTTTGTTTTAGGTAACATTATACCTACCTACTGCTATCATGTTACCAAATACAAACAGCATGGGTCATCTTTTGACGATTAGTTATTATTATTTACTTGTAATGTAAAAAAATACATCAGTCAATATAACAGCTAACTGCCTTTGTATTAATCAATGTACTTATTGTAAGACAGGAAAGGAAACATCGATTGTTAAACTGTGATACCATTTATTTATTGAAGTTTTAAAAAAGGTCAATACACATTACAATATTAAAAAAGTTAAAATTCAAATGAAATAAAATTGAGGAAAAGGATAAAAAAGTGTAGGAACTCAAATAATTTTATTTTTTAATAAAAAAATTTAATTTTTTTTTTGGCGGCTTGTAAAATAGAACTTTCTAAGTTTACAATGTACTTGAAAACATTTTCCGGAACATTGGAACACTTGTAAAGGTACCCCCGAATATTTTTCATTCCGAGGGAATAATTATTTCTAATTATTCTTGGATTGAAGAATATTCTTCAATTCAATTAATTTCTTCTTAAGCGTGAATTGGCGACGTGTTTTGTCCATTATCAGTAAATATGATAAAATTGTTTAAAAAAATGATGTAGAAAAAAGTTTAAGAGACTGGAAAACACTAAAGAGGAGTAATGTACACGTACAGTACAAAAAAATCAAATAAACACGATAAACTTGAAATGTTTTAACAAAAGTTTTAGAAACAGTGAATCACCAAGGATAAGTGTATAAAAAAATCTAAGAAATGAACACAATTAAAATGTAAAAACAATGTTTTAGAAAAATAAAAGTTTTAGAGACAACAAAACACCAAAGATGAGTTAGGTACTTGTAAACCATATGTTACGTAACCTGAGTTCCTAGAAATTTTGTCTAAAATTAAACCATCATTCTAAAAAAAAGTTCGTTATTCTGAGATCGGCTTCGCTATAATGAATTTTGGTTTAGTACATTTTGTATGAAAGATTTTCGGGGACAATTTACAGCTACGTTATACTGGAAATTTCGTTACTTTGGTATTCGTTATTCTGAGATTTGACCTGTATACTATTTTACTATTTACAATATTTACTCTTTTGCTATGAACGTCTCATTGAGGAATAAAAAGATGAAATGAAGTGTTAATAGTCACATTTCACACATTTCAATGTTTTAATTTCTATGGAATATTATAATTATGACAGTTCATTTAGTTGGAAATTTTATAGTACTCTCCTTCAATGTGTTGTTTAGGGTAATACTTGGTCACTAAATCTATGTCCAGGATTTCAAGGCAAGATAGATGCTGTGCTAGTGCTGTTGATTGGAATCCGGTAGCTCTACTAGAGATCTGTGATCATGGCTATTGTAATATAAATGCACCTTAAAGCATACAGAAATAAACAAGCAGATTATAAATATACACATATCTTACCGTGTATGAATATTTGTTGTGTTTCCATTCTGTATGACAATACTGACATCGTACATGAGATCCTACCAGACCCGCATTCAATCTGTATGTATACTGTGAACCTGTTAGGGCATTGTTCCTAAAAATATAAGACACAAAAATTTTGATAAATAATGGTTACCTGACGAAAACACATTATCTGCTTCTGTTAGAAGATAATAGAATATAAATGAAACATAAAAAAGAAATTGTATAAATGATAAAGAATAGCTCACGTTTTTCACTTACAGTAAATTGCTTCCGATTTTGTGATACAAGTTCTTAGTCGACGGTAAAAGTGATGCTGCTTTCCATAAATATTTTATAGTACTCTCCATTTTTTCCAAAATACTCAGTTTTCTGCTTATAATCAATTAATGAATATTAATTCAATATACGGAAAAAACACACACCAATATTTTCTCAAAGAACAAATCGATCATTTAAAAATGTTTCACAATAAAATGCAACATGTAAACGTAACCTCACACGTGAGTTTGTTTTGACATTTGGCAATAATTCGGTGTTGCTAGAGTCTAAACTAAAAAAAATTAAAACAAGGTAATCGATATAATAAACCAATTTTAAAAATCAATTCAAATGTTCAAAAAAAATTTTTTTACGTTATATGCGTAATTTATTTAAACAAAATAAATGTAAACAAAATGCTTATTTCCGGAATATGCTTACATTTGACTTAAAATCGTAAACATGTAAAAATACAAATCGATAAATACAATATTCTGATTTCAATCACTATTTTACATAGATAAAGTCACAATTCACGAACATTGTTTTTTAATAAAATGTCAATTTGAGCAATATTTTTGTGGTTATTTGTTTTGTAAATCGATATTCTGAATTTATTTTTGAATCATAAGAATTGAAAATATGGGAATACTTAAGAGATTTTTCAGTTCGCATTTTGTGGGACGTCCTTTTTACGTGACAACTCCAATATTTTACGTAAATGCTGGTTAGTGGTATACATTTTTTTTTCATTTAAAATTGTTAAGTAATTGTATTCATATCATAATAAGCATGTCATTAAACAATATATTATTATGTATTTTAGCACCACATATTGGTCATTTGTACACAACTGTAATAGCAGATACAATACAAAGGTTCGAGAAGTTGGTAGATCCAAATTGTCATATAGTCTTTAGTACAGGAACTGATGAACATGGTTTGAAAGTTCAACAAGCAGCTAATAAAAATGGAATTCATGTTAAGACATACTGTGATCAAATATCTGAAGAGTATGAGACATTGTTTCAGGCATGCAATATAGGATATACAGATTTTATCAGGACAACTGAAGATAGACACACTAAAGCCGTTCAACATTTTTGGGTGAGTTTTACTCCTTAATATTTAGATTCTAGGGTCTTTTAAAAGATTAAGAAGAATTTAGTTAATTTAAGTGTACATTGTATGTTCATTTTGTTGACAGAATGATTTGAAACAGAAGGGATACATTTATTCAAATAACTATTCTGGATGGTATTGTATTAATGATGAATCCTTCACCACTGAAGCACATTTAAAAGAAGTTGATATTAATGGAGAAAAGGTTTGACTATTTTACTATTATAATAATTTAATTCAGTGTCAAGTATTATTTGTGAGTGATATGCAGTGCAGATTTCCTCAACTTCGTCATCAAATACGAGGAAATGCTAAGTACTATGTCACTAAATTTTAACAACATACAAAAGAAAGGAACTGAAAACTATGTGTTTTTTGTTAATGTTTTTAAATATGAGAATTTCATCTCATTTGGGCTAAATTTGAAAAAAAAATTGATTATGTTTTGTTGTAAGCACTGTAGAATATAATTTCAAAGATGATGTAATAATTTTAACGAAATAAATAAAACAAACGTTTTATTCTACTAATGATTTAATTTGTGAGAGAGACGTCTTTCGTCTTATGATTGACAATGTCCTCATAAGATAAAAGACGTCTCTCTTACAAATTAAATCATTAGTAGAATAAAACGCTTGTTTTATTTATTTCGATATGGAATTCTACTACCTAAACACCGACACAGTGAATAATAATTTTATTTTTTCTTAACTAGGTAAAAGTTTCTATTGAATCTGGACATCCTGTTGAATGGACAGAAGAGAAAAATTACATGTTTAGGCTCAGTGCGTTCAAATCAGACTTAAGGCAATGGTTAAGGGAAGGTTCGTCAATTCAGTCAAACATTTTATTTTATAATATTTTGGAAACAGATTTTTTACAAAACAAATAATTCTGAATCCTCACTGGCGCTCTTTATTTATATAGTTCATTTTAAATTAAGATATTACAACATTGGTTTTTTCAGATGGTTGAAGCAGTATTTACATACTGTGACGCTACGTAAAAACATTCTTCTGTTTTCTTATTCTAGATGGCATTATTCAACCCAGGAAGTTTCAAAGTATTTTAAACAAGATGATTTCTGTTGATGAATTCCTTCCAGACGTTTCAGTTAGTAGGCCAATTGATAGAGTTAATTGGTCTATACAAGTAAGTAGAAATTACAGCGTAGTTTTCTATTATGGTTGACTTAGAAAGGTAATTGTTAATTACAGAACTAGGCACCATTAATCAAGACTTTAACTTTATTACACTGTTAGTTTTATTAGTCGTTAAGTTTTTGAGAATGTAATGCATGCTATAATTAATTCCAGAGCTGGAAGCTAGAAAAAGAACTTTTAAAACCAATGGTACCAGCTCTTTGAAAAATCAAAAGGGGACCTGTCAAAAAAAGAGTAATTTCAGTTTTAATAAAAGTTAATCAGATCAATAATTTTAGTGCTTGGCTCTAGTGGGTTGGTGTAATATCTCATGTAATAAAATTTATTTTCCAGGTTCCAGATGATCCTGAGCAAGGGATTTATGTTTGGTTGGATGCTTTGATAAATTACTTAACAGTCATAGGGTATCCAGATCAGGAGGAAATGAAACGTAGGGGTAACCTGTGGCCAGCTGATATACATGTTGTTGGACAAGATATTCTTAAGTATGATTCGCATGAAACTAAAAAAATACATAAAATTTAAAAAATTGTGCAAATTTTTATTTCACTCGTTTGTGTATAAAGTGCAATTTCTTCCGGTCATCCATATCGTCGTTGGATCAATGAAACCTCTTATGTAACAATTTTTTTCGAAGATGAGACATTGGTATCAAACGATTCGTCTCGTCGGGCCGAACAATTTGGTACCAATATCTCATCATCGAAAAAAATTGACACATAAGAGGTTTCATTGATCCAACGACGATATACTTGTTTATATTCTTTCTAAAGAAAGAAAACAAATTATTTTCAACAATTATTCCTTACATATAATTTTCATCAGTAAAAATTTAAAAAAGCATAGTGTTTAAAAAAGGATGCTACTGCATAAAAACAATCATACATTTTTTTTCAGATTTCATGGGCTCTATTGGCCAGCATTCCTCATGGCAGTAGGCTTACATCCTCCTAGAAGTATTCTGTGCCACAGTCATTGGACTATTAACGGGAGAAAGATGTCTAAATCTTTACACAATGTCATCTGTCCTTACTCTACTCCTGGAGGCTTAGAAGCACTCAGATATTTTCTTCTAAGAGAAGGAACTATGCACAGCAATGCTAGTAAGTATTAAATTATAATTTGCTACACTCATGTCCAGGTTCTCATGTTTTGTTTAATCATAATTATTCCAGCAATTTGAGGAGCTGTTTATTGACGATTGTTTTAATGTGATTATTTTTCATCTTAATCCATTATGTCTAATGTCAATTAACTCTATCGTGTTTCTTTATTTTTAGATTATAGTGAAATAAAGTTAGTTAGAATACTCAACGCTGAGTTAGCTGGAACACTCGGTAATTTGCTTAACCGATGTACTGGAGAAAATCTGAATCCTAGACAAGAATGTCCTCAGTTACATATTGAAGAATTCAATAGACTAAAGAAAATGGAGGCAGCAAGTAAATTAATTTCTAAAGTGGAAAGTTTACCAGGTATTTAAAATAATTTTTGTTATTAAATTATTTGTACATAAATTATATGGGAAAGTTCACCTTGTTTGGATATGAGAAATAATGAAGTAAGAAAGTACGGGCATTCAAGAATTATGAATAAATTTCTCAAAATGAGCATTTCATGTGCATAAAAATTTTGCATACTCACATGAGGAATTGCATGAATATAGAGAAAGCATATAAAGTGGAGAACAATAGGTTGGACTGATCTTTCATCATCCTTGCCTACTCTGCGAGGGATACAGTATAAGACAATAGTTAGATTGATAATACTATTTGTTAAATAATCTTTGTTTTCCTTCACAGGATTATGTCACGGACATTATATGGATTTTAATTTTTACAAAGTAGTTGATTGTGTAATAGCCACTCTGCACGCCGCTAATGAATTCTTCGAAGCAGCGCAACCTTGGATATTAAAAAAGTCATTAGATAAACAAAAAGAATTAGATGTTATCTTACACATGACAATTGAGACATTGAGAGTGTGTGGAATCATACTACAGCCCATTATACCAGATATGAGTAAAAAACTTTTGGATAAATTACTTATTTCCCAGAGTCGCAGAAATTGGGAAGATCTTCAAACTATATCTTGGAGAAATATTGTGATATCGGAAACTAGGAATATTTCCAGTGATAAAGTTGTTTTGTTTCAAAGGATAATTAATGAAAGTGAAAAGAAAGCAAATGTGTCTGGATAATAAAACAAAATGCCGAAACCACCATTAAAGTGTCTATTATATTTAATTTCATTGGCTCCATGTAAAAGCAGAAAATAATGGCTTGTTAAGTAAGCAGAATGGCTCAAAGTCAAAAATTGTGAAACTGCAAATTAAAAATCATCTGTGCATATCTTTTTCTGGTGTTTATATAAGAGTATATTTGTATGAGTTAATAAAGTTTTTTTTTTCATTTTGAATTATGTAGAGAATTTTCATATTTGTGTTCTTATTTTTATCGTTTTTTGTGTTTAGTGTTAATATGACGTGGTTAGATAGAAGAAATCACTATAAAGTGATAATCTCACCACTGCATATCATCACATTTTTTCTTATGTAAACTGATTTTATGATTATGTTATGTGAATGATGTGCAAGAAGTATAAAATAAATAATAAATAAATAAATATAGAAGACATTTATGAAAATCCAAAATTTATTCCATTGTCAGGATACATGAAATGTACTTAATTATAAATAACACACATTTATATTACCCACACATTTCATGAAAATGCATTGACAATTGACACGGGTAGGTTAGTTGGCTCCTGATAAAAAAATTATCCTAGATATTTTTAAATATAAATTGTAACATTGTAATATTTTTAAATAATATTGGTAATTATAAAATCAAAAATCGTGCATCTTTGCGATGTGTCCAGGGGCTTAGGTATGCAAATTGTCTGTTTTTGAAGCCAACATTTCTAGTATTTGTACCCAATTTGAAAAGAATTAGTTATTGTTTGATTGTCATACAAAAAATGCTATTTAACATATTCATTGAACTGATATGCAAGTTTCATGTGACAAAAGTTTTTCACTTATTGATATTCATTGCACTTCAAGAATCTCATTTTCTTTCAAACATTTTCTCAATCTCATATAATTTTATTATGCGGGAGGTACAACATTATGGATTATAAAACTGTGGCTCAGCAGGTACTGTGTAGGAAGTGGAACTAGGATTGGATGGGATATTTTGGGGCTACTTGTGCCCAAAAATTGTAGAATACCTCCTCTCTGGAGCTGAACATTTTGTGCCACATAAACTCTTGGAGGTAATTGTCGACGTAAAGTCACCCTCTTTTGGGTACCCGGACACATCGGGGTTGAGGGCAATGAACGAGCTGATAAGCTGGCAAGAAAGGGTGCGGCAACGCAACTCTATGGATCAGAACCATTCTGTGGTTTGGGACTTACGTTTTTCAAAGAGGAAATCAAAAAGAAAGGGAGACAAGAAAGAAATGAAATATGGAAAAATCTAAATTAATTAAAAAACTTATACTTTTTTATACACACTTATGATAAGTGTGTATAAAAAAGTATAAGTTTTTTAATTAATGTAATATGGATACACAAAAAGTGACGGATTACATTGAAAATATGGAAAAATCTCCCTAGGCTTAGGCAAGCCAAGGAACTACTCGGAGGATATAACTTCAAAAGAGCCAAGGCTTGCACTAACCTAAGTTAAACAAGTCTCAAAGCAGTAACAGGCTTCCTAATGGGTCACTGCAGGCTCAAGGAACACTTACACAAATTGGGACTTGAAGAAGACGGCACCTGTAGATTTTGTGAAGAAGAGGTCGAGACTCCTTGACATCTCTTGGCAGACTGCAATGCTGTGAGATTCGCAAGAATCAAAGCTCTAGGCAGACACTGGGTAGAAGTAGAGTCTCTCCACACCTTGGACTAAGATGTCTAGGACTTGAGGGTTCGCTTTGACTGGCAACACCAGGAAAGCTAAGTAGGGGGAGTACAATAGATCTTATAGCAGTGCAAACTATACCCCATAATATAATAATAGTAATCGTCGATATTCGACCTTCCAATGCCGTATTGCACCCGCATTTTTGTTTTAAATTTTTGCAACATACTCTCGTCGCTCTGAGTATGGTCCCCAGATTCCGGATCAATGAAATTGATCTGATGGTTGACCGTAAGATGGTCATACCCTGCCGGCAAATTGTTAACGCCATTATAGGCCCCCCACAAATCGGACATGATGGTCGTGCTTGGTAAAATGTGCTCTTCAATGATGAGCAAGAGTGTCTGGGCGTCTTGCTTGTCCACCAGAGCCAAAAAGCAGCGGGAGCAGTGTCCAAGTTCAACCCCTCCAAACATCCACTGGTTCTGTCGAAGCAGCCGTCCCCTGTTGCACTTCCGACGAGCGATGCATGTCTCGTCGACTTCCACGATGGTTCCTGGACCATCAATTGTTTTAAATAAAAAAAAAATATTTTATTCAAATTCATAAATGCAATTTAAGACTATCTATTTTGCGTAGGGTAAATATTTTTGTAGGGAAGTCTGAGTTCCAACAACGTACTAGTAGAGTCTCGGCCTCATGCACATGAGGTTCGTGGTTCGATCCCAGGTGCCAGCAAACTCCACTTTCACGACACAAGCTTTTAGCTTACTCTGAAAGGTGTATAAGGTTTTATTTGGGTTGATAACAAAAACCCAGATACATCTTTAAAAAAATACACAATACAATCATACAAAGTATTTACTCAGGGTTAACATCAAAGTGATGATATTGCAAAAACATAAAATACAGAACGACACAAAAGGATATTTTTTAACAATTTGCGTCTTAGGATGACACACTGGCAATAAAATAATAATATATATATATATATATATATATATATATATATATATATATATATATATATATATATATATATATATATATGTATACATGATGGAAGCATTTGATGGCCCGACCACACACAAACTCGGTCACTAATTAGCACCTCTTCATACGGTCTTTCAGCCCAAAGTCCTGTTCGCGGGGTATCGAAAACAATATGAAATTACATTTGCTTTCAATAAAATTAAAATAATAATTACTAATGTGTAGCGTGTTATATCAACAGATATCTCATGTTACATAATATATACCTTTGGGGGTTTTGCACAAAATATTCTGCGCAGATTTCCCTGAAGAACTGGTGCCACTAGACGATGGTGTTCATTGCCAAGCCAGTGTCGTGCGACAGGAATAATTCAAGGGTCACTATATCCTGACTCCAAAAGTAGGAGAGACAGAAGAAATTTTTTAAAGACATGTGACATTCTTCAAAAAATGTACCTTTGAAGAACCCCTTCTTTGGTTTTGACTCCCCCAGTCTGCATCGGTCAAATATTTCGCCTAAAAGTCTACATAATATTATTAATTAATAATTATTGTAGCAAAATTTTTCCTCCATAGAAAACTCTAGTTGACCGATATCTGACATAGGAGCCTACCATTTCAATGAGTTCCAGTGTGACCAAGTATGAGTGTGACCATGGTCCACGACTGAATTCTATAGACCATTAAAGGTCACGTGGTCTTGTCTATGGATTTGCTTTTGCTTGAGGGGCAAACAGTCAGATTGCGCAAATCATCCTTGTAAGATGTTATGCCATAAGAGAAAAAAAAGAAAGTCAGACGACAAAATAATAACAAAATCGACACTGACAGTTTTTTTGATTATTAGGTATTCTTTAGGCGTTCCACCTAATATTACACCGTAATCGTCTGTTGTGTTGGGATGCCTGATGCCCCTCAATGATTTTTCTGTGACGTCATCCTTTAATGGTCTCTTAGACCATTAAAGGATGACGTCACAGAAAAATCATTGAGGGGCAACAGGCATCCCAACACAACAGATGATTACGGAGTAATATAAGGTGGAACGCCTAAAGAATACCTAATAATAAAAAAAACTGTCAGTGGCGATTTTGTTATTATTTTGTCGTCTGACTTTCTTTTTTTTCTCTGATGGCATAACATTCTACAAGGATGATTTGCGCAATCTGACTATTTGCCCCCCAAGCAAAAGCAAATCCATAGACAAGACCACGTGACTTTTAATGGTCTATTCTATTTTTCTCAAGGCCAACCACTCGTTTGCGAGTGATTTAGGACGACTGAATTCAGAAAATCATCGGAACATGATGGCTCGAGATGGTGCTTCATCATCAAAAGTCGCAACAAGTCGATCGGCGCACTGTCGTTGGTTTAATCCACGTCGAAAGTCATAGAAAATTATAGGACGAAAATGTTAACGATTTTATTCCATTTTTTCAACAAAGTTAATTTTTCAAGTGTGTGTAAACAATAAAAATATCACTCGTATGACAAAACGTTCTGAGTATGTCTACCACACAGATTATATAGATTCATATTATTTACCATAAAATGTTTATAACTTTACGATGACAATGTCAGCAGACATATTCTCACCTAAGAGTATATTAGATTCTCACTGGTTTTTCCGTATCTCAAAACTTAAATAGCAATGTTACATACAAAAGAGCATCAAGATATGTATTGTAAATACTGCATATAAGATTTTACTCTATTCATAATCATTAAACACGTAGATCATGTTAATTTTTTCTTATTTTTAAATTGCATGTGCATGGCCCTATAATATGAGATTTTCACGGCATTTCACTCAATATGAGATTTAAAGAGTACTTATGTCTTTTTACTTTAGTCGCAAACCACCCGAAATCGACTGAATTAATTTGGAGAGGACGATACAATGAATTTAAATAGGTATAACCGGGGAAAATTTATTGAGAGTAGGTAATTGAATTATGTGTCAGTTGGTAATATGTAATTTTGACAATTTATTTATGACCTTGATCCATCCCACATGGCAACATTAGATTTCTGTCAACACATGTCAGTTGTGGTCGTCGTGGTCGTGAAACGATAATTAATTTTGTTTGTGGCGCGGTAGTATATTACTCATATTTGTGAGTTAAAATTGAAATTGTGCGTAGTGACTCTAAATCATGCTTATACCAAAATTTCGCTTAGATCAGAGCCCTGAATGCGTTATTATACAAATTCACTCTCCTTACACAAATGTGAGTGATACTGAAATCTACGTCGAGGGCAAGGACTTTGTGTTCTCCTCTCCTCCTTACCACCTGAGACTTCGACTTCCTGGAAAAATAGTCGAAGATGACAAATCAGTAGCCAAATATGATTGTGACCAGGGATGTTTTACGTTCACGTTTGAGAAAGAGAATAAAGGAGAAGAATTTAAGGGACTGGATATGATCACAAGTCTGTTAGCTCCAAAAAACATGAATGATGTGAATCCCATTGTAGTGGAAGTGATTAGTAGTACATCAGATAGTGGTATTGTTGAATCAGAAGACACTGATAATGCCGTACCTGCTAACATACTCAATAATAACTTCTGTTATGGATTCGCTAACAAGTTAGCTGGCTCCTTCAAAGATGTTGGCAGTGAATTCCCTAATATATTTGAGCTGAAAACTCCTGACGAAATATCCTATGAAGATAGAAGAAAGATGAGACAAGAACATGAAAATAACAAATTTTCCTCTGATCATTATTTAGCGGACTATTTTGATGAAGAACTCATTGCTCCTCTGCTATCTTACTCCGCTCCCTGGGAGAACTTGAACGACAACTCAGGGTCAGCAGTAGAACTGAGTGATGAGGATGTTGAAGTGCTTAAGGAGTTACCTAACAAGGAATATTTGTTAAGTAAAAGTGAAGTACACAGTGTACTATGTAATATGGTTGATATATTGTTTGCTTATTGCTATGAAAAGCGCACCACATACAATGAAAATACTGTGGAATCCAGTTGGACCATCAACAGGTTGTCTGCCACTCTCAGTTGGTTTGAAACATTCAGTAATATTCATCAGACTCTTGTGTGCTGCTACAGGAGAGCTCTTGTGTATCCCATGTATAGAAATTTTATTCTCTGCCACAAAGTTAAGAATGATGTCACAAAAATCTTTCAAATAGGAAGGAAGTACATCGTAAAATGTTTGATAGAAATTTACAAATTGTTTAATTCCAGTCAAGATGCCAGATATATTCTCAATCAGTTGTATATCAGAGACTTTCTAATATTCTCACAGAAATGCGATGAAAGCACATACAAACAGGTCTACGAAGAACTGGACAACATTACGATAACCAAAGCTAGCTTGAATTTGGAGCTAGAAGAATATGAAGAAGCCGGTAAGATGGTTCAGTCAGAAGAATCCCAGATTTTAGAGAATGCCATGGCATTGAAAATGTCTTCACTCAAGTTATTGGACAGAGGGGCTGATATAAAACATCACTACGTAGTGGAAAGTGATGATGATAGTTCTTCTGGAGACTCTTCTAGCGACTCCAGTGATTCCTCTTCGGGGTCTTCCAGTGATTTAGATTCAGATGATGATGAGAATGAAACTACGACCTCATGATAGTTACTATAATCATTTCACATCAGCCATATAGATGTGATGTGATGTAATAAGTAATAACATTGGTGCATTTTCGTTCATTGAAATGAAGTGAGCTTTTTATAAAAATAGAATATTATAAATTGTAATAATGTAAATTGTTTACGTGAAAAGTCAATCACGTGTCCAGCATTTGTGTAATTATAATAGATCTGATTGAGGAGATGGATGAGAAAATAGGGACTGGAATGTGTATAGAAAATAAAAACATTTGTATATTATAAAAAAATGACTATATTTTTATTTGTCAACTTGTAGCAATGTGTTCTCTGTGTGAATATAGTAGAAAATTTGTGATTGATTCTCTGATCATACATAACATATTAATTTAAGTATTATAATTATATACATAGTTTATATTATATAATATGATGTTCATAATATTATTAACACATCTCTGAGACTATATAATAATAATAATATATAGTACTGTATTACTATTGTATCACACATATGAGTTTTATTATTAAATACACGATCATGGCTTCTCATTTTGTAACATCTGAATCTAAATAATATAACAATATGCTCACAATATATTATGGGAGTAGGTAAAGTAGTGACAATACACATATAATAATTATATCCTCAACATCTTAGTGGAAAAACAAAAACATTTGACAGTATTTATAAATATACACATACACATCTACTAATTAATTAACATCCACGCATGTTGTAAATTATAGCTTTTGCTGCCAAATGAACGAAATCTGTTTGTTATTTGTAAATACTTTAAATAAATAGATTGAATTTTTTTTAAATCCATGTTAATGATCCTAATTGTAAATAATCAGTCAATATCATAGACTCGTATAATAACAAGAATGCACACTCTTTTGATCAAATTCAAGCAAACATAATTATGATTTCAGTCCTTCAATAAGGTTGATTTTCCTAATAGACAGATTCCTAAGGGTGGGGGGAGGGGGGAATGTGTCTCTTTCTAATAAATTGCAACCACAAAAAATAATAACTGTCAAAATTTAGGCACTGTAAGTTGCTCAATATGATTGACGAGTTAATATAAACTAATATTGTACTTTGACATATATATGCAATATTTTTGCCTCATATTAATGTTTTATTCAGTAGATATTTATATAAATTTTCATGGGAATCATAATTTTTATCTATTAGTATGGCAATATTGGAGTAACACTCAATTTTGACAGGTATTTTAATGAAATCAGTAGGGCAATGATAATTTTTGTATAGCGTCGTTGCATATTCAAAAAGGGACATGTGAATTCATAAATGTTTTGACATTTCCAGAATAAACTGCTCATAATGACATCATAACCATTTTATAAAGTGATTCTAAGTATCAAATATTAAAATTCAATACTTAAAGAATAATATCACATGCCAATATACAAGTCCGAACGACAATTTTAATGCCTTAATGAACAGTTTTACAAGAGTATGCCCAAATAAAAATGTGTGCACATGTCTCTTTTTGAATATGCAATGACGACAGTGTGTTTGTTACAATAATTTATTGAATAACGCGTACTTGTCCAGGATGGGTAGTGTACCTCACATTGAATTGATGATGTTAAAGGAATATTTTAACACAAAATACTTTATGATATTATTCCTTTTACGAAACACTCAAACTAACAGAGATGAGCGGAAGATCTTTTCTTTGCACAGTACTCCACAGGGAATCATTTATCATATTCTATAAAAAATATAACATTCTACATAAAATATACTCCGTGGAGTCTCCGGTAAAGAAAATGTCTCCCATTCTTTTCTGTAAGTTTTTAAGTGTCCTGTAAAAAGCAGGTGTCAGACAACTAACATCTACAATTCAACAATGAGGCGTACCACCAATCTTGGACATCTTATTTTTTGGTGACATGAAGAAGACAAACTGTATGTTGTTCACTGGTAAAATATCCCATAATTTATTTTGTACTTTAACTTATGGACACCCTATTAGAAAGGGACACAATTCCCCCACCCTCGTTATTTCACATGTGGCACCTTCTTTTTTGCCGCAGTGCGAGTCTTGTTATATATGTATATAATATAATGATTTTGTAAATCAAATGGAAATTCATTGTTAGGTAACTTATCTGTGGAAAATAGTACAATTGAAGCATTTTTTTGACAAAAAATAATTGTGAGGTGCTGTCTTAACTCATATTTGCCAAACTTATTTTGGAATTGCAATTTTATTTTATTCTGAATTTTCATTGGAATATATTTGCAATGTTTCTTGAATGAAAACTATATTCAATGTATTAAATAATTCATATTAGATGTAAAATTTAATTAATATGATCTATCACCCAGTTCCATCAGCAAATAAATCATAATATAGATTTTTCAATTTTATTTTTGCTTTATCACATGTAGGAGGTGATATTATTTCGATTCCAAAACAAATATAAATATTTTTTAATTTTAGAAGCACACACTTGTTTGTAGTTTTAGTATACAATCATAGATGCTTTGACATGTCGTATCTCGGGATATTAAAATTCAGTTTGCCAGCATGTAACTGGCCAATCAATATTATACACTAAGCTTTTCAAGTGACTAGATATTCTAGCTGAGCAATTGATATACAAAACAACACCTTCTAATAAGTTTGATAGTTACAAAGTAATTAATTATAATTTTTATTCTACCATTACTTTGCGGTGTGTATATATATTTAAATTATATAAATAATATGCAATACATACAGAAGAAAGAATATATAAATGATTTTCAGAATATAATCTTTGGTTTCACTTTATACATCCTATTGACATTACATACCTACATACATATTGAAATCTCAAATAAAAAAAGGTTATACAAAATTAAGTTACAAATAATACAAAACATGTATCCAAATAAATCTCTTTAATATTTGCTTCAGCTGATAGTTATCTGTGTCTGACACTTAAACAGTTATTGTAAATTGAATATCATTTATATCTATATCATATAAAACTTACAAAGACAATACCACCTTATTTTGTATTTCCTGCAAAGAGTCAAGAACCCATAATCCACCCTTAAGTGATGTGATTTGTATAATTAAGCTACCGGGCGAAATACTGAAGGTTTCATAATTCTCTCTGTAGACCACAATGATTGCTTCATGCATATTTAATTTGATAACATAAAGGAATAACACCAAATAATTTAGGCATTCCTCAACTGCAGGCACACATTATCTTCATTTGACATTATTTGCCACAATGATAGAGAATGAAGTTTTAAGACATTTTGGGATAACCAATATAATCATATTCCTAAAGCATATTTGCCACATGATATAAATGACTGGCAGTTATATTTTGTCTTTATAGCATTAAAAGAGGAATATTTACATTCAAAATAGAATAACTCCTACACCTTTTGAACACCATAATTCGTTGGCAAAATTTATAAACAAAGCGTTACTATAAATAGAATAAAAAAGCTGCCTAGATAATTTGTACATAATATGTCTTCTAAAAACAATAAACGAATTTGAGTTTTTCATCATAAATTTCTTATGCCGAACTCAATATTTACTATTAAACGAACACAGTCCAATTTAAATACTCTAAATAGAGGATCCACAATGAGATCAATGATAAATCAATTGTAAGAACACAACATAGCATCAATCAATATTATAATTATTATAAACAATGTTACTATTACGCAAGTTACAATAAACTAGAAGCCAGATACATCACATCAATTGGAAATACTTGATTAGAATTACAGTATTAAAATGTCCCTGTAGCAATTTTAACTATTTTAATTTGGGGTACTATTTCATGGATTCTCCAAAACACTCCCATTTTCCAAACACATCCAAGTAATTTCGGCTCATATTCGTGATTACATAAAAGAAATTAAACATCTTTAATTCAGTAATGAGGTATAATTCCACCCATCCTGAATACTTAATTTTTTTTATGGTACAGAGATGACAACATGTATGTTCATTAAATACAGTTAGTCCACTGGATAACCTGCTTGTGGGAAATGTTGCAATAGTATAGATAGACAGCAATACTATATTCAGTTTATTGATCATTAAGATTACTGCAGGTACATTATATTTCAAATTGTAATATTTTTGATTGAAAAATGTAGCGATATTAAAGCAAGCTGTGTCTACAACATCAATATTTACAGAGTAATTAACATTCATAGCAAATATCACATAAAATTTATTATGCTTTTATTTAATTACTAATGAGGTGCAGTAAAAATAAGTGACATAATGATTTGTACGCCAGCATTCAAAATTTCTTTATTCATGAAATTAATGTGATGATGGTCAGTTTATTAATTTTAAACATTTAGCCTGTTTTGACTGTATTCAATTTAATTTATTTGATAGATTATAGACAACCCTGTTAATTACAAGATGTGACGATAAAAATTGACAAATATATTAATTTCCCACAGCATTGTGTTTAGTGTACACGGTTAGGGTAAATAGCAGAGTGAAATTTGTCATACACATTGAATTTGACAGAGCTGTAAGAAAGAGATTATGCTAAAATTGAGCTTCTTGTGTGGATATACTGGGAATATCAAAAAATGATGCAGTGTTTTATTAACATATTGCATATTTAAAAGTATGAGATATTTAATATATTTACCTCCAGGCTACCGACGAACTCACAATATTAACATATATAACAAATCAAGAACTAAACTCAATATGCATTGTTAAGTTAACACATGAGTTACCATATAAAGCTTACAAAAGGCAACATCACCTTATTTGATAAGTGCCCTAGATGAGATTTGAACTCATAATCTATCCTTTTTGGGAGGTGTGTTTTGTCCAATTAAGCTACCGGGCAACATGCAGAAGGCTCCGATATTCTCTCTTATACACCCCAATGACAGCTTCATGTGTAGGTATTGTTCTGGGATACCTAGTATGAGTACGGGATGCTAGATATTTCTAAGCGTAATACAATAAAATAAATTAAAATAGATGATTGGTAAAAAGAGGCACATTCGTTTATACAGAGAACATCAAAATTTACAGAAAAATATATTAAATTAATGACACGAACAGTTCATTATACAAATTGCAATAAGAGATATAATCATTATTTTTTAAAATATCAAATGTATAAATACAATAATAATATGTCCTAGTAAAAATAGCAGTCTTTGTCAAAATATTTTAAATAATAATTACACATAATAATAAAATTAATTATAATTGATGCTTTTTTTCTACAACACTTAGACATGAGAATGTTGAACCTACCGTAAGTACGTGGATGATCATCCTGTGTGCTAAAGTATCGAAGCTGCTCTCAGGGCCATGCTGTCTGTGGTTTGACGTATTATATGAAAAACAACAGTTATTAAAATTTCAAATAAATTAATAAAATTCTCGTTAGCACACAACAATGCATTTGTTTTGTTTACTGACATTCGATACTAATTCGAGTATTAAATAAATACACACGGTAGTCACATGGTTTGACAAATATAAATAATATTGAAGCACCATACTACGACGATGTTGTAGGAAAAAAACATCAATTTTAATAATTACAATACAACACACAACTACATAATTATAATGATATTATATAATACAAATATATTTACCAAAAACTTAGTTGTAATAATATACATGTCGCCACCCAATATTTGGATTAAACAGTTACTTAAATGACTAGGCGTTAGTTTCCTTGAATCACAGTGACACATCAAAAATTCAAAATTCAGCCTATGCAGAGCTAGCCAGATTGTTTAAATTTGGTTACATTATTTGGCACTGTGGCGCTAGTGTTGATAAATGTTGTGTTAAACAATCTGGGTAGGCTTCTTTTAGCCATTCAATTGAGTGCCGATGTTTGAATAATCAGTTTACTGGCTAATTCAACTATCTGGTGGTGACACACACGTAGCTAATATACACATTATATAGGCACCTATAATAATAATATACACAATTTGAGCTTGGCATTAATTTGTTAAACTCTCAACAGCTAATTAAAACAGTTAAAAAAGTAATAAACTTGGTTAAGTGCCCCGTTTAGCAAAAACGGTAAAATATTAAATTTCCAACAAATTTGATAGAAAAACTTGTTGACCCATACGAACATATTGATTTGATAAAATAAAAATACAAATATTTATTACCAATATTAGTTTTTTCCTAAAAAATAAATAAATCACAGACTGACGAGATATATTAAGTTACTCTTTGTTATATCAAAATACAAACTAAGTATTTGTAAAATAAATTTATTTTTTATTTATTCTATCAAGCATATAAACACAATAGATTTTAGCAAACTTTTTTAGTGTACAAAAAATCGAGTTCATGTGGTGTATTTTGATTCCAAAATATGAGAAATTTTATCAAAAAAATATTTTTTAAATTGGTCAATATCCATGAAAAAAACAAAAAAATATATAATTTACTTATTTGTTCTATAATTGTAATAACTATCTAAGTATTCGTAATATTAAAAAAAATATAAGAAAATTTGTAGGATTCTCGTGCATTTATGTACCAAACACATCCCCGAATTTGATTTTTAGAAATATGCTTTTTTATAAACGAATAATATGAAGCTATAATCAAGTTTTTATTTAAAGTTAAAGTTTGATATTGGTAATTAATATTTGTTTTCATATATTATCAAATCAAAATGTTCGTAGGGTCAACAAGTTTTGAGAGTTTGTGTACCAAACTTGTTGAAAATTGAATGTTTTATCGTTTTTGCTAAAGGGGCCCATTAACTGTTATGATAATTTTACATTAGATAAGTCTGCTGTTTTCTAGGAAGTTCTGATTCTCACCATCCTTCTCCATAGAAATTTAACTGTAACTTGGATATTTTCAAAAGAATAATGTGTAATTAACAGATTAAAGAATCACAATGTTAAATTTATGAAAAACTGTACCCAGCTCCATCATACACAATGATATATTTAACACATAAAATTTATCAACACAAAAAGCTTTGTGGCAACAAGCGGTTCACACGATGGCACCAAATATTTATTAAGTATAATACATCATGATACAATATTTACAATTTCTTTAGACTAACTATAGGAGCTCTGTTCGTCGTCACACCAACTTTAGACGGTTCAAACTTTTGCTGCAAATTTGCTACATTGGACGCCCCTTTTGTCGGTGAATTTGTTTTAGGCCCGTTTACACTTTTCACATTACCAACCACACTATCAGTTTTTTGGTTTGTCACAGGTTTGATAGGTTGTTTGGGTTTCACATCATTCATGTTCGTTTTGCTTAAACTAGACAAGTTTTTTTCTACACTATTTGATTTATTAGAACTTAAATTATTACTAGAATTGTTTTTGTCAGCTACACCATTTTGTAAAACTTTTGGTAATATCGGCCTCGGTGGCACTATTTTCTTTTTATCGCTAGAATTTGCTGCCGTACTTGCGGGAGGCGCAGGGGCATTTCTTATACTCGGTTTAGAGTCTGCTGCATTTGTACTCATTGATGTACTTAAACTGCCTTTGGAATTTTGTTTAACTAAAGGTTTCTGTGATGATATGTTGTTTGTAGAATTCTTTTGAGGTTGTGGAGGTGGCTTAGCAGGTAACGACTGTAATGATGGTTTGAGTATCACTCCCTGATTCATACCAGAAATTTTACCAGCTGTCGCGCTACCATTTCCATTCACCACATCTGGTGATTTGACTGACTTGGTAGCTGTGGCACAACTGGATACTAAATCTGGACTATTAGCAGACGACAGTCTATCAGCAGAATTATTTTTTGATATAAAAGAATTTCTTAATGTTACACCTTGACCCGGAGGACTTTTCAGGTTGGGCGGAGTTATTTGTCTACTAATGTTTGGTTTGTCCAATAATTTCTCAGGTGTGTTCTGTCTTACTAAAGGAACTTTTGAGGGAAACTGTTTTTGTGTAATGTTTGTAGGTGTTGTTACTTTTTCATTTTTCTTCTCAGTAGGATTAGTTTTGTCTATAGTATAGGAGCTAGCAAAAGGACCTAAAGACCTATGAAATGTAGATGCAAATGGTTTATATTTATCTACTTCATCTGCCTTTTTGAATGTCGGAGGGTCAGCAAGTTTAGGTGGTGTCTTGTTGCTGACTTCTCCAATGCTGACTATGCCAGACATAGGAGGTATGGCACCAACCGGCACATTTACAGCAGCTGGAGTTAAATACCCACTGCTTGTTGTTGAAGCTGCACTAGAAATATTTTTAGAACCATCACTAAGATTACTATACTCTGTTTCAGGTGATCTATATTCAGAGGTATTAGCGTATGTTGTAGAATCATAAAAATCTGAATCACCACCTCCACCTCCATTAATCGCAATCTGTTTTAATCTTTCTCTCTCTTCCTTTTCCTTTTTCTTTCTCGCAAGAGTTGATGTGGAATAAATTGAATCAAAATTTCTATTTTGTATTTCAGACACAATTTCTCCTAACAATCCCATGCTATCTGTGCTGCCCGCAGTTACATTTGCCAAATTTTCTGGAGAAGAATTATTACTATTAGGAATAGATTTTGGTTTATTTAAATTCTTTGCACTACCGATTGGTGGACTTTCTTCAATTATTGAATAAATATTATCAGGTGTTGTTTCTTCATTAATATTTGCTAAAGGAGCTTGTGTTTCTGCCATACAGTCGGCATACTCTGACATTTTAATTTCCTTTTGTTGTTGATTCTGGTATGTGGGTAAACGGATATCTGATTTTATTTTAGTTTCAACTGGAATTGGTGGTGGAGGAGATGTAGGGCGATTGCTGACTGCTATAGAAGTAGGTCTCTTTGTTCCTGGAGCCTGCCTCATAGAACCAAATGATGAGATGTTAGGTCTGGGTGCTGTCTGAGGACCTCTCATACTTTGGGCTCTTGTCACATTTATTTTAGACTCATCTTCAGAATCCGATAGTACTGGCATTGCAGTAGCTGGTAACTCAATCTCTTTTTGAAGAATTGGATTAGAAATAGGTAATTTTCTGAGTTCATTTTTATCTGCAGATTTGTGAATTTTGACAACATGATTGGGATTTTTTGGGAGTGAGTTACTTCTTTCAACGGGAGTTCTAGATTTTTCCTTCTCCGATTTCAAGAATGAAGCTATTCTGTTTAGTGTATTCCCCTCTTTGTTCTTCTTCAGTGTATTTGTACTATTTTCTTCAGGTATTTGCATTATAGCATTAGTGACAGAGTTAGGACTGCTGAGTGGTCTCTTGGAAGATGTGGGAGATAATGTCCCTGATACAGGTAGAGTTACTGGAGCACTGGGAGCAGCTCGCAATGGTACATTATTTATTACAGGTGGAATATTCTTATTACAATGCTTCAATGGAGAAATAAGTTCTTTTGCTGTGCAAGTTGATCCTTCTAGTATGGGATTAGATATTAGTGGTCTGGAACTTTGTAATCCTGGATTTAAGGGAGGTAGAGCCGGTGCTACTGATGCAGTTGTAATATTTTCAACTCCGCTGGCGACAGATTTTGGTCTGTTGAAAGAGTCTTTGTTGATATTGTTTACTTTATCTATTGCACCAGCATCTACTTGTACATTGTTTGTTTTCTTCAAATGGATAGCCACTGTGGGTACTGAAGGCACTGGAGGGGCAGACCTTTGGGGCACTTTGTGAGTTGGAGATCTTGGTGTGGTAAATGATGGACCTCTGTTTATTTGTGCTGTTTGATTTGTACTTCTATTTAAGTTATTTACCATATTTTTAACTGAATTTGTATTGGGTGAAGTTGGAGAAAATGATGAAACTGTGGGAGGTGCACTCGGTTCATTTTCCTTATAATTTTGATTTCCGAAAGAATCATCACCCTTTTGAATGGGAAACAGGGCAAAACCTTTAAACTGGCCAAAGAAGTTGGGGTTGAGAGCAGAATCTTGACCATGTTCTGGTAGGAGACTGGAGTTCATATCATCCGGAGACATTGGGGGAACAGAGTGAGACAAAGGAGACGTTGATGATGGAGGAGAAGGAGAAGAAGATAAACCAAAGCAACTTGGACGTGTTCCACTTTTGCCCGGAGATTTGGACCTGGAAAGCAAATTATATTAATAAGTTAAAATAGGCAATAATTAAGTTTGGTGTGCACACCATTTCCCGTAATATTAAAATATTCATATCAAATTTAATTTAAAATTACTTAAAAAATAAAAGAAATGAACATAATAGATTTTAATAATAATAATATCTTGAATAACATAATGATAAATACAACAATATATACATACTATTTAATCAAAACTATTGACGAAACATATCCCCCTTATAGACAAGTCTTGTATAAATACAAAAACCATGGTCATGCTACCCCACTGTCACGAATAAATCTTACGCCCATACTCAAAAACATGGGATAACTTCTATTCCTGTCTATATATACATCTAAAGACATCTCACTTCCAAAAAGAGGTTATCGTTATTCCAACTCTGTCACTTCAAATCTTACTAAAATCATTCCTGGCCGTCAAAATCATCGAAAAGACATCAACAAGTTTTACATTTCTTTAGAACAAATTGTTTTGCGACAAAGATTTTGTTTTAATGATGAATAACTCTAAAACACGGTTAGTTAGACAGGATATGCAATTTTTTGTGAGTATGGACGTTAATTTTATAAAAATAAAAATATTACATTAACAGACCACAACCAACAACAAGAGACACTTACCTTAGAAGATGAATAAATAGAAAAAAAGCATGCTTCAAAATCAGGTGATGTAAAGATGATAGAGATGAAGAGAAAGGATGTGCAAAAAATACAAAAAAATAATTAATAAAAAATAATATGTTTATTGTATACATTTAAAAACTAATATTATTACTACATACCAAGCAACACAAAAATAACTCATTAAAAAATGCGGACTACAGAAAAAATACAAAACAATAATTAATAAAAAATAATATGTTTATTGTATACATTTAAAAACTAATATTATTACAACTACATACCAAGCAACACAAAAATAACTCATTAAAAAATGTGGGCTACAGAAAAAATATAAAATTGGTTGATTGAGTTGATATTTAATTTGTAAAACTCTATATTAAGTCATGTAAAAAAACATAAATGGTTTAAGTTTTTCTACTTTTTTTAAAATTGAGTTATCTAGTTTTGATTTACATGTTTGACAATGACTTTGTAAGTCAATACTTGATCATTCAATTCTTAAAAAAATAGTAAAACATAATGCACTGGTGCCTTTTTTTTTACATAAATAAATAATTGGAGGAAAACGAATGAGAAATTGATATTTGTGTTTTTTTTCTAGAGTCCAATGATGCACAAAGGAAAGATAGAGCATAAAGAAGAAGATATTAATCGCCCAGTTCCATTTGCCAGCAACTTTTTTCAAAATCAACTGTTTCTCATGATATAAAAAGTGTTAAATTCCACAAAGATTATTTAAAAAAAATTACATTAGAAACTCATACCTATTGTGGTTTTAATTGACTCAAAACTAGGACAAACTGTATATTGGAATAATAGAATTATTGGCGGAATTGGGTGATTGATATTGACATTTACAGAAAAAAAAACAGTACAAACAACAACAAAAACATTACAGTATTATTAAATATTTATGTTAGTTTATTTCTATTGATGTTTGGAGATAATCTGTTAGGTGCCACACCATTAGAAGTTGGGAATAAAGTGTTATTAGTAGGCCCATTAACAGGACTAACATCAAACTTTAAATTATTGGCTAATTTCATTCTGAGAGATTTGACTGAACCTGGCGGTGTAATCTCTGTTACATCGCGTAAAGAAGTGTCAGGAGTATTGCAATACGTAGAGGCTGTAGAACATTCCTCCACTTCAACAGGTTTTATCGAAGTATTTAATGATAAACCTTTGGGTTTTTTCTCCATAGCTCTACTTTTGAGTGGAGCAACATTATCTACATTGACATTAATATTAATTACATTCAAACCATCTTTAGCTTGAGGTATATTCCTATCTTCCTTATTTGCTACAATATTAAACAGACCACTACTGCGAACTATTCTGCTAACGAAACCTTCACTATCGACAACCCGCACTTCGGGAGTTTCGTCAAATTTGACAACTGAGGGCTTTTCATCTTTACTACCTCCAAACACCATACTCTTCCTAATGGTTAGTAATCTAGCTCTAAATCCAACACCATTATTATTGACATTCTCATTTGTTGTGGAAATAAGACCTTGTTTTTGAATATCTAATTTACTTTTAGAAATCGTATTACTATTAATCTTACTATCACTTTTTTTTTTATTCGTGCACAATAACGAATGTATGAAACTTTTCTCCCCCCCATGCAATGATGCAGAAACAACTGGTTTGTTAGTAGATGAGAATGGATCACAACTACTATTATAAGATGCTATGTTCATATTGCGTACGTACATGGGATTCTTTGGTTTCTTCAAGCCAATCAGTGAGTTGTGTTTGCAGTAATAGACTGCAAATACGATCACGACGATGCCTGGCACGATCCCCAGGAAGAAGATTAACAGGCCAGCTGCTACTTTCTTTTGGGCTGTAAAATACAATGTGTAAAATTGAGAAAAAAAATATTTTTAAACTGATTCTTTCAAAATACATTTACATTATGAAAAGGTTTTTTAAAACTTCATATAATTTTTAAGAATATTGCGAGATAAAGTGTGAAAAGACTGACCATTAGGATCACTAGCCGGACCAGAATCCAGACTTCCACCAGGGCCAGGTAGCTTACAGAGGGGAGGGGCAAATCCTTTATGACAATGACAGTGTCCTGTAACAAATATAAATAACATTTTAAAATATCCAAAATTGGTTAAACCATAAACGAGCAGGTATATAAAACACAATTAGTTTGCTTACCCAATGAGTTGCACACTCCATTTCCAGAACAATCTGATGGACAAACGGCTCCAGCATCCGTGTTAGACTGTACATTCATCCTAAGGGATGCCACTGGCATACACTTCTGATTCACACACATCTAAAATCAGACAATAAAGAAATGCAAATTGTAACCCACTCTTAATGATGGACTAGAAAAAGAAAAATTATTGAGTATGCATGGCAGGAAAGGCAATGGTCCTGGCTGGGTCATGTGTTTAAAATAACCAATGATAACCGACTGAAGAGAGTAGTGATTTTCCATCCACAAGGTTCAAAGGGTGATTTTTTTTTTAATGTATCATATATTGTATGAATGTGCTGGAAGTAATGAATAATGGAAAATAAAGTAACACTGTTTTGAGACTTGTTTAGTTTAGAGAAAGTTATTCCATAGGGATTATTTTAAGATTAATAAGTTTTTATGATCAAATATACATAATGTGAACAAACTTAGTTTGAAAAAAAGTAGGTTTAAAATTATTTGCAACTGCTTAAGAAGACGAAATGTACTACATTTCATGAGAAGGTCTATCATGGTAATACATCTTACCTTTCCTTCACCGCACTTGGCACCATCGGGAACTAAACCAGGATCAACCTGAGTCAATCCCAAGTCCACGATAGCAGTTCTACAAGGTATTATGGAGCCTTTACTGTTGATAAAGGAATGAGACAGTATGGAAACACTTTCCATGCCAAACTCTAGACGTTCGTTGAGATGTCGACAGTGCAGCATGCCGCAGAATTTGTTGGTGTCTTGACACAAGTTGAAATGCTTTTTTAGACGATCGTATCCACAATTCCCATGCCTAAATGAAAACAATAAATTGTCAAAATTGATCATATTTTAATTTATTCAGTGCTCATGGTAGTAATACACATTTATATACACATTCTTAGATTGATATTCAACAGACAACAATTCATTAAAGGAGAGTATATTAATAATTTCCTTAACTTCACAGCAAAATATTTGAGGTACAATATCACAAAACAAACAAAATTTGAATTGAGGAAACATTTCACATTGATATTTATGGTGGTATATTTTAATATCCTCACCCACAGATTTTCAACATCTCATTTTCTCGCAACATTATTAAATTGAAAATTAAGGACAAATACTTGTGATAAAATAAATGAAGGAACATACCTAGTTCCTTTTTTGTTCATATCATAGCACTGATCATCGCTACTTTCTCCAGATGGTCCCCAAAGCAATCGGCATTGATCATTCCTTGTTCTGCAGGATCCTTTGTAGCAGAATGCCTTCCCATAGTCACATGTCTCAGAGTCCATCTTGAACACATCATCAGGACAGAATTCAGACTGTCCCGTACAGTATTCGGGCAGATCACACTCATGGTCGGCACTTCGACATAGCTTGCCAGCATTGGACGGTCGACAGGTCTGTAATATTTTTAAATTTATTTGATCAATGTTAGTACAATATTACTATATAGCGACATACTTTGAAGTATGAGAACACATTCTTAAGCAGTATTTCTTCAAGTTACAGTACATATCGACTGCTTAGTGTCAAATCAGTGTAACTACAAACATGAGATAAATATACCTACAGAAATATTCAACTGATGAACTTTATTTACTGTCAATACGGTGTTACTTTCCGACAATTCGTCCATTACAATTTTTTGGTTATGTCGAATTGTCGGAAAGTAGCACGGTATTGACAATAAATAAAGCTCAATCAATAGAATATTTCTGTAGGTATATTTATCTCATGTTTGTAGTTACATTGATTGGAAATTAAGCAGTCGATTATGTTCAGTAAATATTTACATCAACATAAAAATTATTAGTTAGGTAAACTGTCAATAATTTGATTAGGTAGGTACTAGGTTGAGTTAAATTGCCCAAATTTTATTTTTCTTATAATTACCTCTGAAAAAGATGACCTGAATCAAAATTAATATTGATGAAACTTCGAGGAAGTATTTTATAAACATTTTAACTCAATCTGATAATTTCTTATAAGTAATTTTATTTCAAAGAAATACAGGACAGTATTGCAAGTCTGGCAGTTAACTTTTTTGTTGCCAATGTACAAATAATTATAATCATACTTATTAACTTACATGGTAATACAATAATTTAACTCGAAAGCTATAAAATAATTATTTTTCAAAGCACAGAAGTGTTTTTATACAGAAGCAATTACTTACCTCGAGATCACAACACTCCCCTGTGGCGCAAGTGGCATTGGGGAAGAGCATGCAAGTAGCAGGATCACAACAGTGATTGTTCTTACAACTACTGCTCAGTCCACAGTCACACTGCTCCCCAGGCTCCACAAAGCCATTGCCACACACCGGAGAATCAAATAACCGAGTCGGTTTATTCCTGAAATAATAATAAAGGTTAAACTAATTTTATTTGTACATAGCAAAGTAAATCCGAGAAAGGGAGACCATTGGGCGGATCACAAGAAAGATTCTTGGATAAGTTCAAATAGTATCTAGAGTTGAATGCTAAAGACGAGTAGTGATCCATTCATTACACATAATTGAAATGCTTATGGAGATTTATTGTTTTAGAGACAAGGATCTATTGTTCTACAAGGATTTTTTGGCCGTTGGAAGTAACATTCAAACATATACTCTTGAATAACATCATTTGTGATTTGGAAGGTTTACATTTAAATGCTAGAGAAGCAAAAACTTTTAAGTTTTCAAAGATAATCATTTATATATTTATTTATTTGGATTATTAATTGGTTGCGGGATAGAGTGAAGAATGAGGATATCAGGAGAATGAGCGGATGCGAGAAGAGTGTTGTGGATAGAATGCGTGTAAATAAGTTACGATGGTTTGGACATGTTGAGTGAATGCAAGATGAAAGAATGACGAAGAGGATGTATTTGTCTGAAAGATGAGGTGTGAGGAAGTGCGGACGGCCAAGAACCACGTGGCTTGAGCACGTGGATTAAATCCTAAAGGACGGCCACATGTTGATTAAGAGAAATCGACGAACATGTATGAGAAACTGGATGAATGTGGAGGAAGCGAAAGAAGTTTGTAAGGATAGATCTATATGGCATTCCGTTCTCTCTGCCTACCCCTCCTGGGACACAGCGTGAGGGTATAGATAGATAGAGATTAATTATTTAAACATAACATTTGTACAGAAATAGTTAACAAATCACAAAATATAAATAATACATTATCCTATTTAAATTATACATATAAATTATACATATATTATACATATAAAGAGTTCGTCGGTAGCCTGGAGGTAGAGTCTCGGCCTTCAGAACAAGGGGTCCGTGGTTCGATCCCAGGTGCCGGCAAACTCCCCTTTCACGGCACAAGCTTTTAGCTTAGTGTGAAAGGTGTATAAGGTTGTATTTGGGTTTATAACAAAACCAAGATATATCTTAAAAAAATTCACAATTACCTCAAGCAGTAATCCATTCCGTGTTCAAATGCAAGTGCCAGGTATTCCAGACTGCAAGTTGACCAGTGTGTAGGACTCTGTGAGTTACTTGAAGGGCTCATGATGCAGCGCTCATCAGGGCATTTACAATTTTCTGTGTCATGCTCCATACCTACAAAAGTTAACAAGACTCAATTTACTTCATCTTTCCTCAGATGCAAGTAAACACTGTATGAAAAAATTATCTGTAAGCTCAAATTCTACTCTAATGTGTCTATGGTATTATATTGCTATTTTTTGAATATGCCAGGTATCCTCATAGAATTATATAAAGAATCTAAATTCTCAAAGACATAATGTTAAAAATATAAATAATTCATTCTTCTGATTATCCAATCATTACAAAATAAAATACAATAAAATTATACAACATACCAAAATTATGTCCCATCTCATGGGCGACTGTTGTGGCTACTAGTCCAACCACATTGCTGTGATCCATGGCCACTCCACCAGAAAACTCAAATGTGCAGATGGGACCCTTTAAAGCTTTTCCTACAACACCTCCAGTAAATTGTTCTCGACTGAAATGAACAAAAAAGCCATCATTATTTAATCTAATTTGGAGTCAAAGGACTCGTGTACTGTTTATGAATATTACTCACGTCAAAAGCTGTGCATTATCATTTGGATGATCTTTCAAGAGTTTTTCTCTTCTGTAGTGCAGAAAGTTGGTCAATGTGGAGTCTCCATTGTCAGACAATTGTATTTCATCAAAATCTGACCATACAACAATACCAGTTAAAGCTATGAATATGTTCAGTGGAGCGTACAGCTGGAAATAAAAAAAAAATCAATAAATATTTATATTTAACTAGGTCTATGAACAGACTTTTGCGAATAGCATGTCAAATTTAATCTATGAAATTTATTTTAAAACACATTTGATCAGCTGTTGCAAGGTTGCCAAGCTGTGTTCCATGTCTTGCAACTGTAGTAGGCAGTGGTTGTGAAGCAAAACTTATTGTGTTGATATATTTTGTTACTTACGGAATTGATAATATTTGATATATCTTTGCAATGTCTGTACACATTGTTGAGACTCTCCCCCAGTTCCTTGTACTCTTTGTTGTCCACTACTAGAACCAGCTCCACGTAGCGAGACAACTTGTTGGCATTGTACGGACCTCTGATCTTGGGTTCGTCTCTGATAGATCTCTTATACTAAAAAAGAAAAGAGATACAAATAAATTATGTAATTCAAACATCTTCTAGAACTCACCATTTCTATGATTCCAAAAAAAAAAACATTTATATGATAACAACATAAGAATACTGAAAATGTTGTCAAAAAAGTGATTTGATTGCAGCAAAATTGTTCTAAATAAAAAATATTCATTTCCTCCCTGTATTCATTCTCAAGGGAAACAAACATTAATAGACAAAACATAAAGAAATGTAAATTATAAAGGATAAATATTTCAAGTATGAATGAACAAAATCATTTTGAGACCAAATTTACATTTTTCCTAACATTTGATATCATATTGCAAATGCTTCCATATCAAAACACAATTCAAATAGTATTCACAAGCAGGTGAATTGTCAATTACCAAGCAGGTGAATGTCTGCTCAATTGTAGATCACCTAAATTTCGATGGATTTGATAGTATTGGTATTTTTCTTAGAACGGCTTACCCTAAGTATCCTATTGAACTCATGGTTTCCATCCAGCCCACCACTGACTGTGGAGTGTGTCACGGTGTTGGGACTCTCATGAAAGTGATCATGCTGATGTGTATCGTTGTGATCCGAGTGTAGGCCGCTCTTATATCCACATTTATGTTCAGTCATCAAATGGTTATGCTTGTACAGATAGTGTGCAGATTCTAAATCATCTTCTAAAAAATTAAAATAATTTTATTATGACATTTATTTATTTTAGCGGTATCATGGGAGCTTGAACAAGTGGGGTAACCAGCGAGCTTACAACAGCTTAATATTACTACTGACATACTATACCATCACAGCATATCTCACAAGTGGGGTAGCCAGCAGTCCAGCTGCACGTAATAAACGTGCAATCCAAAAGAAATCTCATACAAAAAGTTTTGTATGAGCACTGATGGATTTGTAAAAAAGAGTGTAAGTACATCTTATTCAAATCTGAATAATATCTAGGGGACAACCATAAATTGGTAAATTAATTACCTGTGTAAACAAAATCTTCATTATTTTTCAGTTCATATTTTGAGAGTATTTGATAAATTGCTTACCATCTGAAGGATGTAGATAGTGCATTGTGGTGCCATCAAAGACAACACCTTTGAGCCCCTTGCAGGTTGAAACAGCTGCCCAGGAGCCCTCTTTGCCTCTCACTACTCCCACATAATGGCACAACTCTATATCCTGTAGACATAATATAACAAAAACACAATTAGAATAATTGACAAAAATTTCGATGTGAAAAAAAATTAATGGTTACCTACAAAGAAGATTTTTAGTTGTTGTTGAGAAGTGTTAAAAATTTACTTCAAAAATAAAAGATTGGATCAAAGATGTTAAATAGAAGAGCATGGAAGTGGTTATCTATGAAAGTGAGGAAGCAAGAAAAGAAATCTTTTCCATACGCATAATTTGTGTGAATAGAATTTTTCCATGACATTGTTGTCATAGGATAAATACATTGAGATAGAAGATTTTTGTATTAACTCGTCCCTTGCATAAGATTACATGTATCATATCCGCTTGTGGATTACTAAATTTTTCATAATCCTTTTCTACACCTAGATCGAGTGATTCAGGTAGCTTTATTTCCTTTTGTGCAATATAGCTTGTTATTTAACATAATCATTGTCTCATTTCTCATATAATAATAATAATTTATTTATAAACATTTGCTGCTAGCAATTCTACTCATAAAGATATTACAAACGGTAATATAATTGAAATCACTTACTGTAGACAGCAAATCATACATTTTATTATTAATATGTTAATGAATATGAAACAACAATAATTATTAAGATAAACATTGGAATGCAAATGCATTTGCATACTACACAGTGGTAAATTAACAAAGACAATGTATATTTAAATTAAGTGTTTGTCTTAACAAGGATTCCAACAATGCGATATCAATTAACCTCATGAATTTCGCGTACAAATTTGAATCACATGAATTTTGATTAGTTAAGTTTATAATAATTTTACGAATCACTGACAGCTTACTTGTTTCAATAGCCCCGCCTTTTCCGCAACTTAATAAAAACAGTAACATTTTCGACTTTTGATGAGTGATCTGAGATTTGAATTCAGCTACCAACATATCGCAAAATAAAACCTTTCAAGGTTAGGTAAGGCAAAAATAATTTAATGATTACATAAGATTAGGTCAGTTTATGAAGAAAAGGAGAGTTTTGAGACATTTTCAATTTTGATGAAGTAGAATCTTTAATTTGTTAGGTCATAATAGTTAATCCTATAAGGTTTATAAATGTAACACCCAGACATATTAAATTAAAATTAATTGCTTTGTAAGGTTAGGTTGAGATACGATTCCTAAGCTTTATAAAGAATTTGCGACTATATTTAGAATTTATTATATAAAAATGATAATTTGTAATCTAAAAATGAAATAGAAAACTCACTTTTCCCGTTGGTCTATTAATAACAGGCTTCCCGTTCTGCTGATATCTCACAAAGAAGTTGTCAGGTATCAACTCTCTGTTGAGCTGTAGATCTAATACTTGCTCAGATCCATCAGACGTGTAGCCTATCGTTAGGAAGTGGGTATGCTGTCCATCCTAAAAACATACACAATAAATCTTATATTTGTAAGCTCATAGAAGTGAAAGAAAGAAAAACACCAAACATCATACTTTTGGAACATAAATACTTCATTACTTCTATTACCAGTCATAGATATTTTATTATTATTTATTTTATTTATTTTACAAAATAAACGGCTATAAGCCTTTAACAAAAATCATACATTTTACATCTAAATAGAAAAATAAAAAAAGTAAAAACATCATACAACTAAGAAACCTATAACTTAATTAATGGAGAATAATCATTAAAGTTAACAAAATCCAGCAAAATATTAAATAATAAACATTATAGACTATTTACACATAGATTTATATGTACTAAAGTACTATTTACATCAATTAATCCCAATTTCTTTCACCCAATTCTCATCTCCTTCAATTTGTTCACACATATTAATTACTGACAATAAGAAGTATATATCCAAACTTCCGAGATTTTTGTGAAGTGAGGTGGTTGTCCAAAATGTATTTTTTGAATGGTGAACTTGGGTACTAAAGCCAGAAATCCACACAAAAGATAATATGTTTGTATAATGAAAGTGGAATAGGTTGATTCCGGGATTCTACCATCCATCCATTATTATAAGACAGTTCATATATACATTAAACAAGGCAAAAGAGATTAAAAGATATACTTTACTCCTTCACAGATGAAATGTGATTAAACATATGAAGATGGGTAATAATTAATATTGTCAGAAACAGGTTTTTACAAGGTAGTGTTTGTACATAATATCGGTAGCAATTGACACATTAAATAATGTACTGTACTGATCGACACTGGAATCTAGTGTGACTGGTAGAGAATATTTTGTAAAAATATTTTTACAATTAGCAATACTCCAATATTCTAAAGCTTGATCATTTCTTTACTGATCTTATGGTCATAATTGAGGAGAGGTCTCACTTGGGTTAGTTGGAAGAAATCGCACCTTTGCGATAAACTCGCCCTCTGTATATTGATTTTATGATTGTATTTTTATTTACATGTAAATTGTATAATTTTGCTTGTAATCGATGTATAGTAAAGAATAAACAAATAATTAAAATAATTGTAAAGTGTTTATTTTAGAGAAAGAATTTCACTCACCTCCTCTTTGGTATTAGAAATCTGTCTTTTTTCTCTCCCATGGTAAATCTTTGGTGTGATAATTGTGTGATGACTGAAGTCTTTTGAAGGTGGGGTCTTTAAATTTAAATCTGTGGACAAAGGCAAAGAAAAACAGTTAGAATACATAAATAATTTATATATTATTAAATTGTGAGAATCATTCAGTTGTTCTCGAAGTTAGATGTTTATCCTAGACTAATTAATAAGGTTAAAGGTATAATTAATATTGCGAAAATTGACAAATTAAGGGGTTCGATTTTGATTCTCTAAAATACCTACATATTAACAATGAAATAAAAAAAGTAACATCTAGGTAAATTTATAAACTAACGACATGTGTAAGAAGTTCTCAATTTAACTAAAATAGCACCCAAAATTATCTTCAATGTATTTATAGAGGCGAGTTAACTTGACCTCACGCATAGTCAGCGATTTCATTTTCATAGTAGGAGTAAATAATAATATGTTTTAGATAAATATAAACTTAATTTGCCCATATTTCCTGAAGTTTAGTGAGTACCTCAGTTAGATACCAACTGATACACATTAAAATCACATGACGACTATTAAAATGACACACATATCTTTACAGATTGATTCACCTAATTAATCGTTGGTAAATTTAACGATTTGTTTACGAAAAGTTCATGTTATAGATTCGTACTAATGAATCGTTTGTACTATCTCTGGTCCTAATCTGATAGTACGTACCAATGATTCGTTATGAAATTTCGTTAGTATTTTTCTCACTGCGTGAAAGGGGAGTTTGCCAGCACCTAGGATCGAACCGGGCATCTCTCGTGTACGAGGTCGAGACTCTACCTCTAGCCTACCGACGAACCGTTATAAAATATACCTAATAATATGGTATCCACTATGAAAATGTGTTTATCTATCAACAAGGATGATAGTTGAAATCACAATCTTTCAAAGTTCATAGCATTATTATTATTAGGTATATTAAAAATCTACAACGAGACCATAACAGATTTTGGCCAAGGCGATCTTAGTAGGGGAAAAAAACAACGCAAAATTATATCGATCTATCTAAAGTATCATAGCAATGTCCGTGATAAGCTCATTATTGAATTCATCTTAAGTATGGATGACGTTTTTCGGTATCTAGCAGTAGGTACCCACCTAGATATTTTCGAAAACATTTAAAAAAATAAAATTCCAATTTCAAATCGTCTACATAACTTAATTGTTTTCTGTGCAGATGAACAGATGGGTATACACTTATATTTTGTCGAGTTTCAGGTGCGTGAATTGCTTTCAGTAAAAGTTTCTCGTTTCTTTTGTGAAAATTAATTTCCAATTTCAAATCATTTATATAACTTATTTGTTTTCTGTGCAGAAATGTGCAGGGTAGGTATACCTACACATATATTTTTTCGAGTTTCAGGTGCGTGAATTGCTTTCGGTAAAAGTTTCTCGTAACAATCCCATAATCGATAAAACAGTAAGTAGATAGAAGAATGTGGTAAAAACTTTGTATGTATATATTGTGTATGTACAGTAAACCTAATATTTCCCATCAATGATACATAATAAAAACTATTCCCATATAATCGATGTGTGTAAAAGTTTTCTCATACGATGGGTGGGTGGTGTTACGGACCGGTACGCTGTGTTGCGGTGTAATAATAATCCGAAAAGACATCAAGACATTGATGAAGGTAATAAAAACTGAACGACGTATCATTCAGAAGGCAGCTGAAAATCCTACAACCCGTCATAATATCATACCTGACATTTATTAAGAATTTATCTTTAAGTTTAAGCTTAAGAATTTATATTCAGCTTTTTGGTTGACGTATTTCATAAACGTTACCATGAATTTTTATTTTAAATTAAAATGAAATCAGGAGAATTTTTTTCTTGAAAATGTTTAAGTACCTGCTTAAAGTGAAAATAATATTAGTGTAAGTCGATTAGTATTCTTTAAAGACAATTAAGCTATGTAAATGTGTGCTTCACAATCTTTAATTCTTGAAAAAAAGAAAATTGCTTCTAAAAATATCTTACGATGATAAATAAATACCAAGAAACAGAAAACAATGGGTGTTTGAAACATTAAATAAATTTCAATTCAGCGATGAGGTTTGCCACCCATCCTTAATGTCTTAATTTTTGTTGGCACGGAGAAGGAGCTTGGCCACTCCACTTGTGCTGCTGGCTACACCATTTACAGCTGAAGGAATTAACAAAAACAGAAACAATTTACTCCAGTGGCTATAATGTTGGCTTTGTATACTCGAGGTCCTAAGTTCGATTTCTGAATGGATTGGCTTTTTTCGTAAGGCACTTCTTACTAAAGATTAGCATCCTGTACAGGATTATATTTCAGTTGCTGATAACGGAGTTCAATCTGATGGTTTTCTCCATTCATTGTAAAGATTTGATGCTCTATGTGGAAGTGGTGTCCAACGCAGCACGAGTTATTTAATATCTAGCAATATTTTTTTGCGGAATGCTTTTCAAGATCAATACTACATAGCTTAGTATTGGATTGTAGCCAACGAAAGAATTTCGAAGAAAATTTTAATAAACCGGATAATATTTCGACGAAGAATAAATAATGAAAATTCTTAACATTTTTGCTCAGTTATAATTTCTCTGAGAAATTAGAATTGAGCAAAAATTTAAAAGAATGCGAGTGTCTTTTTTCTTTGTTTAATTTTTTGTGAGTTTCTTATTCTGAAAAACAGATGATTAAGAAATAGTCAAATTTCACTAATAAATTATTTAATATATACCTACCTAATACTTAATTTGACAAACACAATTTCTGAAATGAAACGAGAGAATGTCAACATAATTAATTAAAATCTGGAGTTCAAATACCGCTGCCGAGCTACTTCACTTCCAAAAGCGGATTTATATTTTGAAAAAGACTTTCGAAAAAGATTGAATTTGCCTAGATGCCTACTAAATTTATAGAAAATGTCCTTTTAAATCTTTACGCCATAAACATAATCATTTTAAATATATTTGTACACAAATAAAAACAAACATATTTTACAACAAAAATTAGTTTTCATACTTGTAAAATACTGCGAAAAATTAACTTTGTATTTTTCTATCAATAATCTTATTTGATTTCTTCGGGTTATCGCAGTTTTTACTAATAAGTCAAGTACTTTTAGGGAATAAACTTGATCAAAGATGCTCATTAATTAATTTCAAGTTCCTTATCACTCGACATACATATTAGAGATATTACAGTATCTTCCCGTGGTATACGTAATCCACATAATAATATTACAGAAGATGAAACATTTAGTTGGGAATATGATATGATAACGTAATTTGATTATACGGTAGAGCGATTCTGTGGGAAAAGGAAGTCAGTAAGTAAGTCAGTAGGGAAGCTCATGTTCATTATTAGAATACATAGCAAAGTACTCATTTGTGAGTCTTATGTGAGAAAATCTGGGTATAATTACGTCAATTAGTAGTACCTAAGAATACATTTATATACTATGAATATATTATTGAGTTACATTACAACAAAATATAATGTAGTGTACTTGTAAGTTCACATATAAGTCCTGGAATACAATGTACTTTGGAATGTTTAAATACAAAAATAGAGTCTTATAAAAGATAATTATATACTTGATGCATAACATATTGTCATGAAAACTTCTCTCGTCAAAGGTACAGCTAACGCATTTTCTTGGTATGTTTCTCACGCGGAAATTACTTTGTTTTTAAAAAGACATTGAAAAAAGATGACGAAACTCACATCTTAATTATTATTCAATTGATATCTTATGGATGGAGTTTTATGAATATCTGTCTTCTACATACATAACGCACACTTATTGTTCGAAAAAAAGTAATAGAAAACATCGTAAAAAGCGAAAATTCTATTCGACTTTAGGCAACGGATTATTATTTATAGGTTTTTGTATTGATTTAATTAAATTACATGTTATTTAGTTTAATTTATTTATTCAAGCAATAAACGGCTTTTGCTTTTTACAATGTAACAGTTTATAACAAAATATATAAATATATATCATGTTCTTATAAATTTTCAGATCGAAAGAAAGAATAAAAAAACCCATTCATCACCATTTATCACAAACAGATATCAAGTGATTAATAATAGCCTCCGAGTACCTTATCTCAAAAATACGCGTAATTTATGACACACATAAGAGTGCCATTCTCATAGATCATTTCAATAGGATGATATAAATAATTATACAAACAAAAAGCTTCGAAAGATCATAAAATACTTAAAACTCAATACTGAGGATAGCTTTTTTAAAACTGTGATGATATACAAAATTCTGTAGGTGTTTTTGTCTAGACAATTCAATATAATATATATATTTTTTTATATTATTTACAATAATTTTCTATTGAACGAGCTTATCTCATTCATAATAAATTTGAATTGTTGAATACTAATTTTGCAATAAAAGCATATAAAAATAAAATATTGCACCCATAAGAATATTTATAATACAAAAGAAGATTACGTAGTTTGTAAAATTTAAAAGCCCACCTAGAAATTGCGACGATTTTGGTAATTTATATGGTAGGATGTATTATTATAGAGATAAATACATAATACGAAATAGCTGCTTATAATAATTATGCTAATAACGCTATTAAAAGCAGTTACGTAAAATAACCTTAATGTTTCTTATTCACTCATTGACAGTACTACAAAAAAAGCTCTATCAGCAGTTTTAACATACCTACATGTGGCGACGCCATCAAGTTCATTGCATTTTTTTGAACATATGTAGGATACTCCACAACTTTTTTCAGAAAAATGTGAAGTCGCATTTAATTTAGGAAATTTAAAGAAGGATTTTTGTTTTAAAATTTTACGATGGTTTGTTGCAACGAGTTAAGTTTTTTTTCAAAGTTCAAAGCAAGAGACTACACTATTTATGTAGATAGTAAGGAGTGAAAAAAAATAATAGTCAAAACGTAATTATATCGAACGATATTTATTTATAGAAGGATACAATAACAATAAATTAACATAAAAACCATTAAGTAAGTAAGTAGGTAGGTACGATATAAAACCGTTAGTTGGTACTAGGTACAGTATAACGATAATAAAGTTAAAATGAAGATACGATATTTAATATAACAAGTGGGTGTTGAGATGTGAACTATCAATAGAAGACGACCATCTGTTGATTGCTTTGATTAATTATTAACAATAATAACCCAGAAGACTATAATAATAATTCTCTAGACCAATGGTTCCTAACAGAGAGTGCGAAAAAGCATTTACAAAAGTGCGAGTAAAAACGAAAGCGATTAATTAATTTACATGACGACTAAACATAAAAAAATAACACGAGTAAACATCAATAATGTAGTGAGAGAACATCGAAATATGGATTTTTTTGTTTTTTTTTTGTATAATTATATATTTTGTATTAGATGTTAGTTTCAGTATGCAAAGATGCGAGACCATACTTTTATATTTAAGAGGGTACGGATCACTACAAAAGTTAAGAACCACTGCTCTAGAAACATAACAGACGAAATAACAATGCCTATAGATCTGCTTCATGTGTTGAAAATTTATATTAAATGAATGAAGACATTTCTATCAAAACAAATAAATAAAACTTTATTGTCGAACAGAGGCGGAAAATAATAATACAGTAATACAGTTAGATGTTAAAATTGTGTGAACCAAATAATATGCACCAAAGTAATGCAAGTTTCTTGGTCAATTTTTTACCGTGAAAAAAGTACACGAGTAAGATTAGACACATTTTTTTATTAGTGGCTAGAATCGGAATCAAAGGAAGTATTACATTTATAATCATGTACATAAAACTGATTTATAGTGCAGACGATATCTACCAAATAATGCTGATTAAAATTAAATTGTTGATTAAAATATTAAATTGTCTACGTACTTACATTAGACTTGCAGACGGGGAACTTTTCCCCGATTTCTTTAATAAAGCTGAAAATTTGATTATATAATGCTGAGTTTGCGAAAGTAAATTTATATTATCAACCAGACAGAAATGAGTGGGTGACGTTAACGAAAATTTTACAAACAGGCAGTTGAAACAAGGAGTTTGTGTTTATGAAAAATCCTGTTTTGGTTCCAAAAATAAAACAGATTTAAGGACCGATGGCACACGCCCAACTTTCAGTTGTTCAACTTGTAAGCATTTGTCAAAAAGGAATGAGAAATACATAAGATTACGAGTACTGTGTGAATTGTGTATCAAACCTTTTCATTAAAAGTCAACACTGAATTGTAGATATATACCTAATCTTCGTTTTGCCTCAAAGGTTACTAACGAAGAAATGTTCTGAGTTTAATTTGCGTAGGAAGTTCTTCCAGACAGATAATATTACAAGTACAAAATTGCCTCAAAGCAAATATCAATTATGATAATATATTATTATATCTAATGTAATGTGTAACTATAAAACTATTTATACACTGTAAAACTTGTGTCGGATACCAACAACAACGTCGGACACAAACCTTTTGACAACTTCATTGAGTTTAATATTGAGAATACTTTCATACCATGCAATGCAAACTTCTTGTTTCATGAAAATTTCGTTATATGTATTGTTTTAATTTCAGTTTCAATAGAATATAAACGGCAGAAATAAAGGACAATATTGATACATCATTGTGACAAGAATATATTATATTTCGGATAATTAATGATAAAATTGATGATTTTTTTGTCGCCATTTTGTTAAACAAGTGTGAAGCGAAAGCACATAAAAGTACAATTTCGTCAAATAAAGAAAAACCGAACATTTAAAATTTCATATTTTAATCAGCAACGCTAGTTTCACGGTGCGAAAAAACTAGAGTTACATTAATGTGAACACGCAGTTGTACTTTGAAAAGGTGACTAGTACAGTATTACTTTCGTAGAGATGAAGAACGCTTTAACGTGAACGCTGACAATGTTTGTTATTGGATTACACACAAATATTAACTTGAAGAATAATACCAGATAATATGTACAGTAAGCACTACTAAGAAACCTTAGGGATTTATAATACATAATACCTGATATTCTACAAACAGTGTAGGTGGTACACACTGCACTATTATGGAACATTACAATTATTATTATTATAATGACATTACTGTAAATATAATACGATGTTCCATTGGACAAACTGTATAGTGAAAAGTGTAATAATTTGATTTAAAATTTCTTTGTACTTATTTAACCATTTTCTTCGTATGCCAGACAACAGGCTAAAAATTGTGAAAACATAAGAGGGCCGGTGGGTCGCCTGAAAGAAGCACACAAAAGCATTATGTTTAGTTTGTTTGAATACACATTTTTGGCGTTGTTTTTCGTGCATCAATAGGTACTATTTTGTATTACATATTGATAATGATACGAGACTTTACTGGTCCACTTATGGCTCAACATAATTGTTAATATTATCTGTACATGAATTTTTGTATTTCTGTAAAAATGTAATACATAAAAAAATGAAATTGGATTTCGAGCTACATTGGTCTTTTTCACCACTATTGGTGCTTCAATCATATTATCACTCACGAGAATAGGTACTATATGGCGTGTGTCTATAATGGACTTATGTACTTAAACTGAACACGTGAAATAATATACTTCGAATCATTATAAATATTGAAGGTAATCTTACAAAGGGGTGATTCGCTAAAGGTTGCAAGAGTAACTCTTAGCTAATGGTATATAATTGCTAATAAACCCAGGATCACCCACAAAGTATATTACAGCCGTTCTAAAAAATGACGATTTATATACCATTAGTTCTTATTTATTATTGCCTTTCAGAGTACCCACTAAAGATCGCCCGTGAGGGCATTTTTTATTTGAAAGTGCATAGGAGTTCTTGAGTCTTTTCAGTTATACATTCAGACCGCTGTATCGAGTTCATGACCAATAATAATAATAATAATCGGATGATTTTTTAAGCGCCGTTTTGTGGACAGATCCACCTCAAGGGCGCATGGCATTATCTTTTACAAAATGAGGAAAATAAACCGACATCCTTCTTAAACACAAGTAAGCGAATAAACGTGTAAAATTATATAATTATATTATGGTGCTTCAGAAAGTAGCCAAATGTTACTATAAGGTTTTCATCTTTTTCTTTCTCTTTTAATAGATCTGTAGGTCTGTCTCTATGGCGTCGAGGTTTCCTAGGACACAGAGCTCCAACTGTCTCGCCATCTCTTTGCAGGTCTTCCAGATTGGCAAGTTCCCGTTGGCACGTTGTTTGCGACTACTTGAGGGAGTCTATCACTGTTGATCCGTTCTACGTAGTCGTGCCAGAAGCGTCTTCTTTTCCTGCCCCATCTGACAATATCTTCGGTATCGCAGGTCTCACGTATTACTGTGTATCTGAATTGTTATTATAAGGTCTATTTCGTAAACTTATCATTTTTGTTTTGACTAAAATAATTACTTGTTTACTATTATAATAATAAAGGGCCCACACAACAGGCTTGGCTAAATGCCAAAATTAATATTAACATTTTTTTGTCCCTAAGGGCCCCTTTAAACGGTACCCCGTGGGAGTATGAATCGCCCCTGGACTAAACCAAGTTAAATAAATATTGAGGATTTTCTGTGTAGATAAAAATGTGGCACTTTGATGTTTAATTTGAAAAAAAAACTACTGCTTTTAGTTTTTGTGAGTTTTGTTGAAAAACAATTTGAAATTGCTGAAAGAAACAAGTTTTACTTAACATTATTTTTTGTATCTATTCTATTTGAGTTATTCAAAGGGTTGAACAAAAAGAAAACCATTCAGACTGTTGTAATGGAGTATGAAAAAGTGTTTTTGATCTTTTTTGTTTTGTTTTAAACATATCTCCATACTTTGCAGGCTATTTAAAATTGCTGTATAGTTTTACAGTTGTTTAAAAGGCTGGATAAAGGAACGATTTTCCAGTCTATTGAAAACCTGAGACTAAAAAACCGTATCTTTTAATCTTGTGCCACACAAAGTAAGCTTGGTTGATTCTGAAAAGCTTTCACGAAAGTAGTTGAATAAAAAAATAAATTGAAATAAAAAAGTAAAATGGATACCCAAAGCAATTGCAGATTAAAAGATTAATTCTTTGACATAATTGTTTAAATACATAAAATATACCTCATTAAAAAACGCGATGGAATGATCTGCAATGAATACTATTACTTAATCATCAAGGCATATCCAACAAGTGGAGTAGTCAGCATGTAGTTAACATGCAGATTGTCCTCTCCGTGCTAATAAAAAAGTTAGAAATTCAGGATTGGTGGCATGCCTCATCCCTGAATTGTAAACATGAACTGTCTTATATTTGTGGTTTTACCAACACCTGTCATTCACAGGACGCTGGAAAACTAAATAAAAGAGAGAAAAACCTTATCTTTACTAGGAACTCCACAAATAATGAAGAATTTTAATATGTTAACTTCTAGATTAACTTTTCAAAAAAATTAATAGTACAAAAAGTATTTTCCTGTTTAAAGGAATATCTACGTGTTAAACCAATTTAAATCTTTAATTCAAAGGTAGGTATGCAATCCTTTTTTGATCTATTTTTATTAGCACAGAGAAGACGACTTGCATATTTTATAAAACGTAGTAGGTATATGTGGAAGATGCAATGACAATAAAGTAGTAGGTACAGTCCAACCTTCGTATCAAATAACAAAAGACACTGTGAAAGTATGAAAAGCCTCATCGTTGAATTCAATTCAACATATTTAAAAGTTTCTTCATTATTGAGACCCCAAATTAGAGACATTGAATGACCCTTTATAATGAGAACACTATAAAATTATCATAAAAAGAAGTTATGTACATACCTAGTTAGTTCATAAAATGAAACTATAATTTATAACAGAATATTGAAATGAAATGTCTACTTCATTATCGGAAATATATCTAATTTGATGAGTTCGTTACCTTTCTACTATAACCACGTGTGTTTTCACATAATAATCTTTTTAAAAACACAATATTTACTACTTATCTCTCACACATAAAAAAACTGATTCATAAATTTTATTGGCTCAATAATAAATATCTGCCGTAATGTACTGCGGATATATTAATAACACATCGAGTGGGTACTGTACTAGTAAAATCTCCCTGGAAAAATAATATGTGGGTAATGATTTACATTTTCGCTTGTATCTACTATCAAAATTTCACACCACTATTGTTGTACGATTCCAGTTACCTAGAAATAATTCTTCTTTACACTATTTTTTTAATGCAGAGCTTACACAAAATAAATTGTAATAGGCACTGTATTTAACAAAAATCAACATTGATTTTATAACAAGGAAGACGAGAGCCCTGCGATTTATTCTTAGCCTAAGATTTATACACTACCATCACATAGTAGAAATGATGACTCAAATAATTTGCATGTAAAACTCATACTGTTTCGTGAAAATATTAGAATACCATAAGAATAATTAAAAACATCTTCAATCCTAATATTCTAAAACAATAAATAACAATGTGGAACGTCGATATTCATGTTTTTCTGTGAATAAATTAGGGGTATAATACATAAACATCAGTATGTGTACAAACACATTATTTTATACAATCAGAATATAATTGATAGTATTGAAGATACGTCTGGGAATTACTTTCCGTTCTATCTTATTATTAATATTGTCTGTATACATGTATGTAAATCCACTTACATCTGATCTGATGTATGTACTTACATTAATGTAGGAACATTAATGGGAAAATTATACGAAGACACAAAATTATACGGGAATCGGTTGCGATGTATCCGGTTCAAATAACTAGCTATGCTCATAATAATATTGTGAATCAATGTTCCCGATATACTTATTCCGGTATTCTCCACAAATCAAGACTGACTCAGTCCGCCAGGCGCACTATTTTATTAATGTTAAATATACGATGCATTTTATAAGAATGAGTATTGTGTATATTTACGCACATTCATTATTTTCCTTAATGTAGTCGTCCGAGGACAAAACTTCGAATATCCATCTGCTGAAAAAGCATTGGGTATCTAGCGCATAGACATACTAGACTTGCAGCGCGATACATTATTTCAGATTTTTTTTGTTCCAACATCGATGTCCTTCAAGCATTAGCAATGTATTGCCTTACAACCAAAGTTTGTATAAAACTGGATGCAAAATTTGATCGGCTGCACGACCGATTTTTTCTTTAAATTACCGATATAGTATATCTTTGATATAGCGATAAGAAATATAAAACTCTGTGATTCAGTCAGGATTCAAACTCGAAACATTGTGAAAGTAATATTAGTGGCATTGTGTCAAGCAAAATTCAAAAAGGTACTATTTTTTCGATGACATATAGGCAATTAAAAAATAATTAAAATGATTTACAATCACATATTTTTATCAATTTATGTACGTACAAACTATATTTTATTATCTATGCCAGTCAAATTATTATTTTAATCTTTTTTATCATGCAAAAGTTTTTTATCTTTTATAGCATACCAAGATACGATTAGGTATGTTGAATGAACTCTGAGTACAAATGAAAAAAAAAGTCTTTCTCTTCAATGTGTAAATACATACAGAATTATATACAATAAGTGTGAATATAATAATAATAGTAATAAAAAAACAAAACTAAAAACAGCTGAATGCATCGTTCTGTAGTCTACACACTCATCAGCCACGTTGTGTGTGTATTTGTGTATGAATAATGTATAGTCTGATATTAAATCCATTATTAACAGTCAAAACAAACAATAATGACAAGCACATCATTACATACTGTATACATAATATAAATACAGGGTCATTCTAGATCAGCGGTCGTCACACTTTCTGGTCAAGGGCCACATAGGACAACGTGAGGTGGGCCACAATTTCGAACATAATTTTGATTCAAAAGGCGACCTCTCTAAATGTAAGTACATTAATAATGTAGACCTAGCTTTATGTGAATGGGTGTGAACATATAAAATACGTTCATAAATTTAACGAAAATGGTATATTTTGAGATTTGTATTTAAACTACAAACTGAATTATTGATGAAACTTGATGCTTTTATGTAATTTAAGTATTATGAAGTTGTAGTTTTTTTATTAAGTTTGTAAATTTTGATGGAAATTGTCTAATGAAATTGTTTTGCGGGTGGCACAAATGAAGATCAAGAGCCGCATGAGGCCCGCGAGCTGCTGTTTGACGATCGCTGTTTCAGATTATGCGTATCATAGTGTTTTACTACATAGTTATTGTGCAAAGTGTATGTAGGTGTACACGTAACTAATAATGCATTAAATAAATACATATATTGTTATTATCTTTATATATGAAACAGATTTTCTTTGTTTTGAACTAAGTAATTTGTTCATTATTTACATCCAATTTCGTAATTATGAAATTATTACATTTGACGACAAATTGCGATGCTTTGTGAACTGGAAACTCACGTATTACTGTATAAGGTATTATGGTGCCCGGTACGTTTTCGCAAAATACTAAAATTGTTTTAAGTTGAATAGAAAAATAATTTTACTGTTATTATTGAACGGCTGGTTTTATCAGGATATAAATGTATGTACAAACAACACAATTTATTTGTTTTTATATAGGTAGTTAGTATAAATCGTGAACAAGGGGTCTGTGGTTCGATACCAGGTGCCGGCAAACTTCCCTTTCACGACACAAGCTTTTAGTAGCTTACTGTGAAAGGTGTATAAGGTTGTATTTGGGTTTATAACAAAAACCCAGATATATCTTTTTAAAAAAAATATTTTCATGAGATATCTCGAAGGGATGGCAATCAATTGTGTTACTTAAATAATTGACTTAACTTACTTGACTTACATGTTTGTGGATGACAGCTGAGTTATGAACGACCTTTTTCAATTTTTGTAAATCATATTTATAGTTGTTATCTGTTATGTGCTTTTACCAATAAATAAAATAAAATAAAAATAAAATTGTAAAAAATCAGGAAAGAGTTATGTATACTATTTGAGCTGAAGTTAAACCATAACTTTATGATATTTTCATAAAAACATAAGAGTAATACACATATATAGAGCAGGTACAAGAAAATCTAACTAAAGTTTATAGCTGAATATTGAAATGGTTATTTTTGAACAGTGCTATGCATTTATACATCCTTGATCGCAAAATCAAGTCTCCGATATGTGAACTGTATAGCATCTATTCATGTCTAACAACAATAATATCTGTAAATATTATTACGTAGGTACTGCCTATACTATTGACTTATCCGCAAAGAATATAACTTACTGAATACTATACATAGGTTTAGTATGAGTTGCTATTTTATCATCTTTCAAGATGTGTCAGACTACTACTTATTATGTGTGTGTATATAAGGCAAAACGGTAGTACATAAAGAGTATATTAGTTACTGGGACTCCTATCAGCTGCGAAACTGTTCACCCTAAGAGCCGAGAGGTCAGTTTATCAATACAGATGTAATTGTTCATATAAATAAATAGAAAAATTATTGTGAATATATTATTATATTGCTTTATATATTGTATCCCAACTTCCGCTAGTGATTAGAAAAAAAATTACAATAGATATTTAGTATGTATTTTTTTTTAAATATAAACAAAATAATTAAGATATCAATAACATAGTAAGTAATAAATAATGTTTAATAAAAATCTAGGTCTGATATGATATTAAAATTCGCTATAACTCATTTTTTCGGCAAGATAGTGATGAGAATTTTGACTTATATAACCGCAACTTTTGACGGTGGGAAACTAAATAAATAAACTATTCGACGAACAATGTTTAAATTCGAACGATTAGAACAACGTTTTGCAACTCTTTGTTTTTTTTATCTCCACGAGATTGTTCATTGATAAAATGTCATGACATAATATAAATTTACTAATGACAAATGAATTACACTATATTTTAACCGATATAGCCGACTTAAGTTAATACTTTTTTAAGCACAAATTGTTTCCAATTTTTTTATTACGTAATCGTACCCATGGTAAAATTTATTTGCTTCATATGCTTTCTGAAGAAAAGAAATTAGGATACATAAATCTAAAAAAAATAATGGATAATTTGTTAAACAACATTTTATGATTATATCATTGAAAGTATGTAACGTTAATAAATATAGGAGATAAACATACAAGTCGTCCTCTCCGTGCCAACTAATGTTAAGACGTTCAGAATGGGTGGCATATCTCTTCGCTGAATCGAAAATGATAAATGTCTTTTTAGTTGTGTTTTACGAATACTTTTTAAGATATTCGTGAACTTACAAGCAAAGTGGGAGACCTATTCTCTGCCGAAGACTCCACGTAAAAATCAACTTCCATATAATGTGTTACTTCTAAACTGCAATTAAAGGTACGATCCCTGAATGTATCGACTAGTTGTTGATACGACTTCAGTATAACTTGCTGTATGTTATGAACTGTAGTGTAGTGTTAGTTACTCTCCTGATGATACTGTAGTGTAGTGTAGTGTAGTATAGTGTAGTAGGTAATAAGGTATGTCATTCCTCCCGTCTCGTCGGGTTATTTCCCGCAGAGAAGTATTATTTATAGACGATACGCAGCATCAGCAACGCGCCAGTGAGAGCTTCGACTGGTGCAACAGAAACAACAACAGTCCAGTCATCATCCGCAATATCAAACAATAATATCACTTTCCTATATAATCATTCACACAACATCAACTAGCATTTATATCTCTACACCATCAAGGCATATCCCATAGGCGTGGTAGCCAGCAGACTCTAATAAACATGTTTCCTTCATGTCAATAACAAAATAAAACATTTAGGATGGGTGACATACCACAATTGAGTTGAATATATCAAATGTCTCATTCGTTACTTTTTACGAGTTCGTCGGTAGCCTGGAGGTAGAGTCTCGGCCTCGTGAACAGGGGGTCCGTGGTTCGATCCCAGGTGCTGGCAAACTTCCCTTTCACGACACACGTTTTTGGCTTACTGTAAAAGGCGTATAAGGTTGTATTTGGGTTTATAACAAAACCCAGATATCTTTCTTTACAAAAAGTATGTTTTAGGAATATTCGCCGTTTACACGAATCTCGAAAATGTTCAGAAAGGATTAAGAGCCATATTTTTACCGGGGACTCCGGGTACACGCCTATTATTAATTTCCCATATCTTTCACATCACAATAACAACTCGTTTATTGTACACGGGTGTTGAATGTTCATCTTAAGAGTAGGACCTCTGCACTTTGCAACATTCAATATGTTGTTAATTGCGAGATCAACGTTTTAATTACATGAATGTAACATCATAATAAGAGTAGGTACCTATAAGGTCTCTAAAAATATGTTCCATAATATTATATTTTAATTTTTCTGCAGTATGACACAATATTAACATTTCTATTTACGAACTATTAATCTTGTAACACAAATGTTTATTCAACAGTCAACACCATCCTATGGGTTAGTTGGAAGATATCGCTTCTGTGATAAACTCGCCCATTGCACAATATCGTTTATTTGTATGACATTGTTTTATAACTTGGTAATTATGTATGCTCCTTATTCAGAAACAAAGTTTATTATTATTATTCATATCTCATTTATTTAAACAAAACAACATTATTATTATTATTTTCCCGATGTTGAGAGTGAGACCTATTAAAAATTGAGCCATGACGAAATCTTGTGAAGGTATGATGAAAGATTTGCTGCATTTCAACGTTAGAAACTGCATTAAATGTTTTTATGAACTACATTATTGTACTGTCCATCTTTATGTTCATTACTCGATAATTATTAATATCAAAATAGCTGCTGGCAGGCTTGTTATAAGTGCTATATAGCTCCAATTCCAAGTACCAGGTCAAAGAATTTTCCAAGAGAAAGGAGAAAAAAACTTTTCATTAGATTTCTCCAACAAAATAAGTTTTTATTACAACCCGTCTGCTGGCGTGCTGCTGGTCCATTTGTACTGTACAACAGAGTGGAAGAGCAGTAGGTATAGCTAATATTTACATTGCATGAAAGTAAGTTAAACCTACACTGCATCGTTAATTATTATAATTCAGTACACAGTATTAAAGACAAACATTACAGTATAAATATAGAGTGTAGACAAACTCAGCTGCGTGCGGGTTTGGAATCGAGCCATCATAAAGAGGACGCCAGCGAAGCGTGTATGGCGCAATAAAACACACTTTTTTACTCTCGTTCTACTTTCTTATTATGGACACTATAGATACACCATAAATAATGATACCTATCTCTAACACTTGAATAAATCGTGTCCTTGATTTTGAATAACGCAGTCACAGTAAATATTTTTACGTTGCAGATACTTTCGTAAATAAATAAAAAATTGAGCGTTATCTAACCAGAAAATTACGCAGCAAAACCTCATTTGCGCAATGTAGAAAATTGTGAAAAATCTTTTGAAGTAAAACTTGAACTTCATCCATAATATGTGCAATCTTAATGAATCATCAATTAATGAAACAAGCCTAAGCCGATTCGTAAGCATTCGGACAACATTATAAAGAAACAAAATATTGGGCACATTGAACAATATGCATAAGGAATGTTGTGAAGATTATGAAAACAAAAACATGTGTAAGGATATAAGTAAAGAACTGACACGTGATCTTTACTGTCTAAAGCTTATACGCAAAGTTGTGTCAAAAACTTAGATTCATCAAGATTGCTAAAGTAGAAAATTAGGACAGTACAGTATTATATTTATTATCTTATCACACTTAGCTGGTGCATATTACATAATATTATTATATGAATGTATCTTTATATAGGTGGCGTTGTGTCGATATCCAACAGGAAGTTACATGAGTGACGGCAGATGTCAGAATTACGATTACCACAATGTTATACTATAGTTTATATTATTAAATTAGATAGTCGCTTATATTAAGTGGTAAAGATAGAAATACTAACTTCGATAATACGAATATAATAAACAATAATAATAAACAATAAGTTTTATTACTCTATCAACACAATGCATCACAATATACATATTGGGGGTGTAACTATATGTATATCAATACATCAAGTAATAAAAATATAACACCTTATTATAAAAGCTATTAATAATAATAATAATAATAATAAAGATAATTTGTATTTGGCGCCGTTTAATGATCCGTGACCATCTCAAGGGCGCCATGGCTTTTCTTGAAAAGCAGTGTTTTCAGCTTACTCCTGAACGTTTAAGTAGACAGACACCTACCTATGATAAATTCATATAAAGATAAACTCTATTAGATATACAAACAAAAATTTCTTTGATTATGATTTGTAAACTATGTATAATTGAATGTAACTTCAGGTTCCCGCAAGAGATAATCTTCTACGGAAAAAAATAGTCCTCTAAACATGCGCGAAATCAAGAATTGTTACAACTTTTTATCTGATCTTTGACCACTATTCGTGGTTTCCAGGGTGTTGAAATTCACAAATTAATAAAATACCTACTTTCAAGTTCAAAGATATATAAAACATATAGGTAACTAAAAATCGTCAAGGCCATATAGACAGTGTAAAATAAATGTAAAGTGTAATGGTAAAATGTCAAAATAAATAGCGCTAGTAATGGTATAAAAATAACTTGTATTAAAAAATCTTGCTTGAATAATATATCACACTTTATAATTCACTCGATGTCGGGTGCCTTGCCGAAAAAAAATAAAAATATATCACACACTAGTTAATCATGAATTGCGCAAAATCAACATTGTAAACATACGAGTACAGTTTTACACTGCTGAGGAAAACACTCAAAAGTACCTATTCGTATTTAATGTGACTTCTCAAAAAAAAACATGATTTTATACAGTACATAATCGACACATAGTATTGTCGACACATAGTTGACCATAGTATGTTGAAAAATCAAACAGGATTATAGACGTGACATACTTAGTATATTGAAATGTACCATGAGGAAAATCTCCAACACACAGAAGATTCATACCTAACATATGGTCTAAGATTCGCCCACTAAATTTTGTCTATCAAGAGCAAGTTGCCGTATAGAAACTTGCAAGCAAAGACATCATGACAAAGATTATTTACGAGCATTATTAAAAATTACTTGTACAGTAAAATCATCCTTCCGTAATATCCACTTTCAAATAATGTTTATGCACAAAAAATCGTTCTTTATCGGCTTATTTCAATATGTACTGTATGCAGCATTATTTAAAAATATATAACAGAATTGCTTTAAATCCTAAAATATAAAGTAATGCTTTCACAGTGAAGGTGGATCTATTTTACCAAATGATGTCAGCCTTAAATAAAGAAAGAAAATGAAAAAAATAGATCCAACGAAAGTGATCCAACCGGTATTTGAACAGAGAACTTCATGAACATAACGCCATTCTAGAGGTCGCTCGGGGATAGAACTGATATACCAAGAAATATTGCCATAGCAGAGTAAATAATAAGAAAAAATGTACATACGCCTGTATCTGCAAATTAACTAATCATAAAATTAGCGAGAGAGTTTTGACACATGTCATATTAATTAGTGATTATTGTTCGCGATAGCCATATGCTGGTAGTAGTTAAGTATTTACTATGCAAGTGCAGTGTAAAGTTGATGAGGATGTAGTTTACAACAAGGGTAACTTTGAATGTTATGATGTGTTTAATATAAAGTTAATAATTATGTGACATAATATTTTAAAGAGAAGAAACAAAAAAAATGCTTGAAAGAGAAAATACGAGGAAATACGGTTGTCTAAGAACTACTCACATGGCTTGATTAATTGTCCATGCGGCTTAGTTTCTCTGAGATCAAAAAATATAATTACATATGTTAATTTGTATGAATATGACGACACAAAATAATTTGAATAAGGATAATCTACTCGCATTCAATTTCTCTGAATAATTCACGGATTAATTGTTCAACGTAGTTAATTACTCAATTGACATAATATGCACCATTCTTTCTTTTGGTTTTGTGAGATTTATAGTTCGGAAACCAGAATAATTGACAAGTTTCCACGCTGAATATAAAATGCTAATAATGACCTTAAGTGATTAAATCTCTATTAATCATTCAAATCTTCATAGTATTGTCAAAATATGAGATTTATTACCATGTTGAAATTTAAACAATGAAGGTGTTGAAAATAATACGAAATATGTTTCGAATGTCGCGGTTTGATGGCAGATAATAAATTCATGTTAATGATATTCTGATCTGCCTACGATTAGAAAAAAGGTATAAGTACTAATTTGGTTGATATTGAATAACTTTATGCATGGATCGATCTCATATGTACGACGTTCACCCCAATTTACTGAGTTTAGAATCGCAGGTGTTTTCGGCAGACGGAACAGGTGGTCTGAGCATGTACGAAACATATTACAGCAAGGGCTCAAAAGGGAGGATGAAATAAAAAAAACAAGTACACGCACGCGAAACATATTAGTCATCTTATAACCACACGATGGACTACTATGGAGAAGAATAACACATTTACGAGCCAGGATTAGCCGCAATAAACCTAGTTGATTAACAATATCAACCAGGATTTACACTTTCTTTGGGCTCGCACCTTGAGAACACAAAGAAAAAACAAACACTTCCTCTTTCCTAGTGAAGATAATATGTTTAACCTGCTAGTTACATATGTAGATAACGTGTCTGTTGAGTAACATTCTTAACAAACACTTCATTTCAAATTGGAATAGAAAATAGTTTTATGATTAATTCATTCATTAAAACTGTGAATGAATAAAAAATTCGTATGACAATACCACGTAGGCAATTGATGACAAAGATATTGCAATAAGAGCAGAGAAGATGCTGTCATCCTGTAATTTAAAAAGTACATTGATTTACAGAACACTCCCAATCTTTTGAATAACATTATTAATTGATATGTACGTAGTACATTGTGCTGACATTAGTAATGTTGGGTGTGTTTGTGCATTATAAATCACATACTTGAAAAAGCTGAGAAGTATAAAGCGATTACTACACGAACAAATATCTACATAAATATTATCATCATCTTGATAATTTGAATCACTAATATCATTGGAAAAAATCAGAACCGAGTCATACATTTCTAATACCTACTCATCGACTGGAAAACGTACGTCATACACAGAATATAATATGCAAGAGCGTTTGAGTTAGTCAAGTGCATACTGAAAGACAAATTAGACCGCACGTAGTAGGTATAATTACAGTGTCGGTAACTTAACGAGTACGATTACATAATTTTTTTGTCAATGTTTATACGAACATAATCTGTTCTGTCTGCCAAAAGCTGCAACAATTCGAAAGTTAGTAAATTAGGTTAAATATGGTATTATTTAGATAGGTTCGTATAATTCATGTTAAATAACATTATTTATATTTGACAATTCAACTATTAAAGTCTTACATTTAATTAGATATTTTTAGTAGACGCAGAAAAATTTATGAAGTTCCACAATCTCTAAATAAGCAAGACTCCCTAAAAAGCTAAAATGCTTAATCTCATAACACGCGGTGATTATTAATACATAATCGCAAACTTTAACTAACTATACCAGACTATACATTTGACTTGAACTTAAATAATATGAAGCACAGTATGGAAAGATGTAGTTTAGAAAAAGAACATTCGAAGATAATATCCAAAGCAGATATAATTGTATTACGTGATTCATCATATGGTGTGGTAGCATAGCAGCAATATGAATATGTGTATAAATGTATGTTAAGTTACATATTATGAATTAGGTAGGTAGTAAAGTTCCCAGCCGGATTTAGTATCTGGAAGCTGGGAATGTGTGAATACAAATAATAAGAAACGACAACCGACGTATGTATCTAACTGTTAGTATTATAACATCAATAATACTGAAACGCATTCATTCGGGAGAAAGGGCGTGAATCGTAAAACATGGAACAACTAACTACCAACATATTAAGATAGTACCTAAGTAAATAAGGAGAACGAGAGCTAATACCCCTACTCATAAACAAGGAATAAATATTATTCCAACTGTTAGATTTAGCTAAGTTACACCTTAATCACAAACAGAGATCTAGCATTGCTCCAACTTTATGCCCGAATCGAAGAATTGTTCTGTGAGTAAGGCTATGATCACGTATAACAAATTATTTTGTGAGTAAGGATTGACACTTTGATAGTCTATAATTGGGACTATTAATTATAATTTTATCATACACTGTTCAAGTTGTTGTAGGTATCTATAAAAAAGACACGGCTAGTTAGCCAAGCCTAAATGTGCTTTTTCGTGAGTACGCTTGGAAAAATAAAAGCTAAGCTAAGCGCACATAAAAGGATTTCTCTTTTGAATTATAATTATGTACGACAAGACATGATCGTATAACTCTTTAAATAATTTGAAATGATGTATTAGTAAGTGAAAAAATCTCCTAATGTAATTTTAATGTCACATTATGAAAGTTAGTCACGAAAATAAAAAGAGATAGTACTTCATTAGATCCGATTGGATTGGTGCATCTTTCGCAATGAACAAAAGCTTGATTTTGTGTTTATCGCACACGTTGCATCCAAATTAACCGCGTACTGGCTAGAATGTATATTATCTATGCTGTCTGTATACTGGTCTGTACCTATGAACTAAAAAGACAAATAAATTGATTTCATTTCAAGTTATTATCTATACATTATAGGTACGTGTGTTTAATTTAACGGTGTAAATATTAATTAACGATGTCAAACAGCAGAACTGCATACAAATGCACGATGAAGATTGTAGGTACTACCTACTGATAGTATATGAAATTTAATGACAACATAGCTACATATAATAATACATATGTGTACTGCAATGCACACAATTTTGTATGTATCCGTCATAATCAATCAAAGGACTATGGGCTGAAACGTGCATGTTATACATATAAAAAAAATTAACGGTTTGCAAGAAAGCTACGACTGTTTTCATTCTGATTCACTACAACTGAAAAGAAATTTCTTGTTCACAATGTGATATTCAAGACGAAAATATCACTGCGTGTAGATATTCTAATGGTTTTTATTTAAATCTTAAGATTACAATTAGAAATACGACTAATATTTGAGGCATTCACGATAACAATTCGATCCTTACCCTTACTTGTTTATTGAATAACTACGTCAATTTGTTATATATTAAAAATTATCGTTAACACAAGATCCGCACATTTCAAGGTATTCAGAAGGGACCTAAAAACATTTTTTCTAATTAAATTTAGCTATAGAAGATTTTATGTTTTACGTTCTTAACATGGATACATATTGCATCCGAAATTTATAATTTAATTCAATATTTATGAAACTTTTGATTAGAATTCATACATTTATCCAATATTCTACTACTACTACTACTATACCATCACGGCATATCCCACAAGTGGGGTAGCCAGCAGACCAGCTGCATATAATAAACTTGTAAGCCAATATTCTCATCTAATTTATTTATTTGATATTGTGATGTGGATGTAATGTCCTAGAGTTTATAAATTGTACAGTGTCCTTGAGGCGCACTGGCACGAAAATGTCACAAAAAATAAATAAAGAAAAAGGTTGAGTATAACTGAGCTACACAAATAAGCAATGGGTATAAGGACAAAAAAACAGTAAATTGCACGCAATGAAAATGAAATGAAATAACGGCTTACTGTGCAATAAGGCAATAACCTATGTAGCTATTGACAATGATCGACAACAAGTTACGGTACAAATGATGTATAAATGAATGAGAAATATACAATATAATATGTAATATTATATAATCGCTCATACGAGGAAGTTGATACATAGTAATGCAATCATTACTAGATAAATACGTAGCTAACAACGCAGCGTTCTCTTGTTAAATCGACAATTCGATTCGATAATAATTCTGTGGGATTGTTAATCTATTATCCATTCCTCAATGTCTGTATGCAAAAAGCTACGGTTACAATGTAATATAATATTTTGTATGTTCATAGTTCAGATTTTTGAAAAACAGTGGGTTCGTGATGCTATAGACCGAATTGTATGAGAATTTTGAAGAATCCTTTATCCAGCAATAGAAAGACAAACGCTAGCAGTAAGTATGCAGATTAGATACTTGAACAAATAATGTGCTATATTAGATACGGTGTTATTACGTTTTTCCACACACCGTCTTATGAAAGAAACCAAAATATATTATTTTACACAAGTTCTGTAAGAAACTACCTATTTTTTTTAAATTATTTATTGTTGGCAACAAGATCATCAAAGGAAAGAACAATAATCAAGTAATTTAAATACTTTTTGCGTGGAATTATTGGCTTTCCTTGTGAATTAGAACCAGATATCAGAAACATCGGTATAGCACACAGAAGAACAAATTTTGCCAACATTTATGCAAAGATGTAGGCGAATATGGCACACCTAAAATCAAATACAAACGTTTTAATATGAAGTTACGAGTATGTTTAGAATTGAGAAACATCTGCACATACACAAGTGTCGGAAAATGTTATAAAATTAATAACTTACATTATTTAGCAAACTGAACCGAGGCTGACAATATACAGAGTCGAGTGGGCAAATTATGATTCAATAATAACAATTTGTCCTCATAAAATACCATAATGCTTCATTTAGGTAATCGATTTAGCACTAAATAGAGCGATAAATTTTACGATACATTTGGAAATATCGGGTCAGAAACTATTAAAACAAACATAAATATGGATCTCGATTATATTCATATAATGACTTGACATTAGACATACTTGTATACGAAAGCGGTTTAAAAATATTGTGAAAACCATAATATTTTAGGTACAATAAGTATTCATTTGCAATTTGTACGACTTCAAATACTTTCAACATTTATTATCGTGATAACTAACTTAAAGTACTCGTGGTATTATTAACTTTTCTTATTCAAGATAACTTTTTTTACTTACTGATTTACTAAACATTTTATTGACATTCTATACTGACACTCCAATATTTTCATTTGTAATAGAATGATTTGATTTGACTTAACTTACTAATGTTATACTTTGTCCTTCCCCTATTGTTGTTCTTGCCTTGCACCAACTATGTTGTAAATGAGAATTTTGATTTGTTTTCTTTGTGTATTGTATAACATGTAAAAGGCTCTCGCCGTAGTAAATAAATAAATAACGAATTTACTCAATTAATAAAAAAAAGAAAATCACGTAAAAAATATTGCAACTCATAATATTACATTCTCTAGTTTATGCGCAATATTTAAGCAAGTGTATGGTTGATATTAGGTTACACTGAGAAAAGGTACATCTCCAAATTCAATTGATATTTCACAATAAATTGTTTTGCTCGCCTTACCATTGATATAATATGACATAAAGATCAAATTCAACATAACGTAACATCAAACCAATTCGCTTTTACCATAAACTATACTTCGTTCGGCGCTTACCAATCTTTTAGTTACCCAAACATCCGTGTATGGCGCTAGTTGGTTTAAAATCATTGTCAGGTAAGTACATTATAGCTTGTGAAATTGCCACACGCATAAAAATACATTATGATTGACGAAACGTATTTCAATAGTACAATACTGTTTTATTTATTTGTAGTATTTTCGTTATTATCTATATCTATACCATCACGGCATATCCCACAAGTGGGGTAGCCAGCAGACCAGCTGCATATAAAATATGCAAGCTGTCTTCTCCGTGCCAATATAAAATCAAGACATTCAGGATGGGTGGCAATCCTCATCGCTGAATTTAAGATGTAAAATGTCTTATTTTTTCGAACACCTGCCTTTTACAGGTTTATTATATTATTATACAAATAACTAAATACTTATTTATTATTATTCAATATAATGAATACACTAGAATGGTTGTAAAATGTGTTATATTTTGATAAAAAAAACAATACTTTGGTCATTATTAATTATTCTAATGGCAACACTAGTATTCGATGACATTCGTCGGTTTTCCGTTGTGTTTTGTTATTTGTTAATTTCTGTCCGTTTTCGTATTTCGGTGTTTTTTTTTAGTGGATTGAGGATAATTGTTAAAATATGACCGTGCATTTACTCACATTTAAAACAAGATCCCTCATAATATTGCATGATGGGATGAAAAAATAACCTGTCATCGAAATGCAAGGTAAACCTTTGTAATTTCTTCTTATTTACTATTATTTTTATATGATTTAAAGCATTAATATTTTGATATATGTTTTTACTTTATAGATGAAACGCAATGAGGAAAATAACGTGGAATTACAGAATGAAAGTGTACCATCAAATAACCATTTGGTGAGTAACATTGTTCTAACCTTGAGTGCTTGTGGATGGACTAATTAGGTTATTTAATTTAATGAATATTTTTTGCTTTACAGATTACAGAATTTAATGTTAAAAACCATGTGATGAAATGAAAGTGAAACTTCAACCATCAATTTGGTATGTAATATTGGACTAACATTGATTTTGTTTGTGAACGAACTAACTTTATTAGTTATCATTTGGTTTAATAAATCATTTTTGTACTTTTAGACTGTGGAGGAAACAAATGAGGTTGTGATTGAGTATATACATTGAAGGAGACTCACCGTCCACCTGGATAGTTCAGAAATCTGGGGACTTACATTTATCCGACTAAATTTCTACACTAACAAATTTGTCCACACAAGTGGTGCCATAATATATGTTAAGATCAAAAGCATTTACAGCTCAACAAATAATGAATCTTTATAAAGTCCAGTCCATGATGAGTTGGTATGAGATGTTTAATTTGCAATAATTGTTTTATCAACAAGCCAAATTTGAGTTTTTATTGACGATTAACTAAAATTTGTACTTTACAGAATGTTGCAGAACATCAACAAATTGGTGAAAATGTTGCTTTGGATTTGGTGTCACCTACATCAACATCAAAAGTTTGTATACTTCAAATCCTGTTATTTTAATTTCAATTCTTTTGTTTACAAAAATAACTTTTAGTTATATATATTATTTTTAATTTTACAGAAAAAAGGTCAAATGTAATTATCAAAAGGCTAGTAGAAAACAAATTAGTAGAATTGGGGCATTCATACTCAAACAGAAAGGGTCAATTGTCAGCATGAAAAATTTTTGTTCCCATAGAAAAAAGTTACAGAGAAGAATGCCAAAATAAAATAACTCCCGTAGAGCAACAACGTGGTATGATTAGAATTTTTATTTTTTTTATTTATTTTCATATAATGAAAACAAAATTGTTTTTGGTTTTACTACGATTTATTTGTTTAATAAGTTACCAGGTTTCGACCTATGAGGTCATTGTCAAACTAAATTTACTATAGGCCGTGTTGTTACTTAAATACTATGTCTTAGTAGGTAGGTATAACAATATATTCTTAGAGCTAAGGTTTTATATAATGCAAAAATTATTGAGGGGAATTCAGAAAGAACAGTTGTTTGTGTTGTATATGATTTAAATTATATTGATTCCATATAATGTGACATTTTATTGGTAAAGATTAAGGAAGACAGTTGGTTAGTATTGTGTAAATAAATGAAATAGTATTTTGACTTCAACTAATAGATGTACCTAACAGATGTACCTAATATTATTAACAACAGAGGAATATTGACAAAAAGCATCCATTTAGGAATAATAACATGTACAACATCTAGATTTACAACTAGTCAATAAAGGTTTGTATTATCTATTGAATAATTCCAGAACAAAATTACACTTTGTTATCCTGGGCCAGGTAATAGTATAAATTAATTACATGTTGTCATACACCAGATAATGATGTAACAATGCAAAGTATAACATAATACAATATTATTTTATTATAATATATTTTTTTTGGTTTATAAAGAACTTTATGTGGTATTGCTAGATGTCTTAATGTATTCTAGTTTATGGAGTTGATCTTTTACACTGTGTTCTTAATGGGTATATCTATAGGTTTTGTAAGTATAGATTCTATACAATGCAATATCCGTCTTGGGATAATGTGGGATAAAACAAAATTAACTAAAGGGTCATTTAACATTAGCAAATAATATATGATTACAATGAGGTGTTGATTTGAATAAATTGTGATTTTAAGTTTTTTGTAAATGATATAAATATAGCCTTCTGAACAAATATATCTATAAAATTATTATATATTAGTTTATTATAATGTTGTATATAGAAGACGTACAGTTACATAAGTTGTAAGGATATCTAAAGAAGTATTACATATCTATAAGACGTATACATATCTATAATATTATATGTGAAAAAATATATCTTTAAAAGTATTACATGTTAGTTTATTGTAATGTTGCATATAGATAACGTATGATTATATAAGCAGTGTGTTATTTAGTTGTTGATTGTCTTTTTCAAGTAATACCCATGATTTGATTTAGTCTAATTGTGAACTTGGGTATCAAGATTATAAGGTTTATTTTATTAAATGTCCAACGTTTTATGTTACTTACTAAATGGTTTAAAAATTTCTAGTATGGCTGAATTAATTATATTTGTTTGTTCATTTATTAGTGTGCAATCTAATTTGTTGGCTTTTGTGATTTCAAGTTGTTCTTATACGTTAAGACGCATACCTTTCTTCTGCGAGTGTAATTTTTTTGGAAGGGTGGTATCTCGGATTGAGTGGTTATTAGTAAGAAGGTGTTTGGCGCATTGAGAACTTTCTGGTTTGTTATTAAGCCATGCTTTCTTATGTTCCAGGAACCTACATTCAATATTACATCCGCTTTGCCCTATATAGATGTTATCACAATCATCACAATTCAGACTGTATATACCGTTGTCTTTTAGTGGTGGTTGTGGGTCTTTAGAATTTCTTAACTGGAAGCCTATGTTATTTGTTTTGTTTTTTTTTCACTTGTGGCATAACATCTGTATATTAAATGTGGTTTTCTTGTTTATTGTATTGGCTATTTTTGAGGATAAATGTCCATAATATGTGATACATCTAAATTCGTTATTATTGAGGTTGACTGTTGGGTATATTTGTGATAAGGTGAGTTTATGTTGTACATGTTATTATTCCTAAATGGATGCTTTTTGTCAATATTCCTCTGTTGTTAATGATATTAGGTACATCTGTTACATCTATTAGTTGAAGTCAAAACACCCAATACTATTTCATTTAATTACACAATACTAACCAACTGTCTTCCTAAATCTTTACCAATAAAATGTCACATTATATAGAATCCATATAATCAAAACCATATACAACACAACCAACTGTTCTTTCTGAATTTCCCTCAATAATTTTTGCATTATATAAAACCTTAGCTCTAAAGAATATATTGTTATACCTACCTAATAAGACATAGTATTTAAGTAACAACACGGCCTATAGTAAATTTAGTTTGACAATGACCTCATAGGTCGAAACCTGGAAACTTATTAAACAAATAAATCGTAGTAAAACCAAGAACAATTTTGTTTTCATTATATCAATATAATGGAGTTTTACAAAATCAACGTCGACTCAATCAATTTATTTATTTTGTTAATACACTTATTACAGATTATATAGTATAACTTGAATATTGTATGGTTTGCAAGCCAGTGAAGTTTGTTAAATTATTTTACACCATATTATCAACACTATGTTCCAGCTATGTTCCAACAACAAAAAGAAATAAAAACAAAATGCACTCGATTGCACCGACCGAGGCAATAACAATGAAGACAAAAAGAAAAACATTCAGTCGTGAAATGAATACGCTATTACAAAAAAAAACACAAGCAATGACTGATGCTCAGGGGGGGGGATCAATCCTCTCTGAATAAAAACTGGGGGAGGGGAGCCTCACCACATTCAAGACAATCATCAACCAGAACCCTGAAGAGATCTAGAAATAGCATCTTTGAATTTTGGCAATGATGAAAAGTAAAATTCAACATCCCTGAAGAAAGAGTTGGAAGAATCCTATAATACTCGTACAATATATTTATTATGTCTTTATAAATTGTCCTTATTTTTATATTTTTTAATTGAATTTTTTAATAAATTATTATATTACATAAGAACTTAATAGAAAAAAATCATTTTAATTTCCTTGCTACTTTTTTTACTTATATATTGATCACAATGTTTATTTGTAAAATGTGAATAATTATTCTAATAATATTATTATTTATGCTAGATTTTTTCAAATAATAATTATAGAGTTATTAGAAAAATAGATCACATTTTACAACTAAACGCGATTAATATTATTGGACTTTTGACAGCTACGAGTAAGGTCATGTATAGGTACCTATATACGTAAGTATGACAAGTAAATCGATTGATTCTTACCAACGATTCGTTCTGCGGCAAACTTCAAGTTGATGACGTCACTGTGAAGAAGTTGTTGGTAAGCGTACCAATGAATTAGTTGCGAAGTCAATAGATCTGTACTAGTGAATCGTTAGTACGAACTCTGGTCCTAATTTGATAGTACGTACCAATGATTCGTTGTGAAATTTCGTTAGTATTTTTCTCAGTGTAGTTTAACGTAATATTTAATTGATTTGCTCTTTCTTAAAATAAAACGTCATTTTAAGATAAATAAAAATATCAAATGTATCGTGATAAAATAAACTTCGGTTGATTAGTCAGACTTTAGTAACGATACGGTTGGATGCAATTTACAGTTTAAAAAGTCAATGGCATGTAAAAAAAGTAATTTGAGAATAATAACAAATAAAAAAAAACACATTTATTTCTCTGATTTATTGGTGAACATTTCGAATTGTTAGACACCAAATAGAATATACCATTATGTACTTTTGCTTAGTAATAAGTTCTAAACATTTTATTCAATTCGTGAGAAAATCCACACCTTTTTATTTTCGTTCTACTGCTAATGGATTTACCATAAAGTGTCTATTTCTAGCATAAAAATTAGCACAATGTTTAGACAACTTGCAAGGAGGGATAATTTAGATATAATGTAGGCATGTAAAAATAGTATTCGTTTCACATATAATTATAAAAATTGTGAATTTAATTTAAAATACAAAAATAATATTATTTCGCATCACATAATATTATTTTGCGTTTTTATCCCGATTGCTTATATTACAAATATAATTAGTGTACTAAGTAGATTGAGCATGTATATTGTATATATGTATTATTGACAATAAGATATTATATTAAAACGAAAATTCCAATAATATCATCGAGTAACAGAGGGTTATTTAAATATTTGGTCAACAGACAAAACCTTTAAAGTAAAATACTAGTTTTAACTTATAAATAAGTTAATGAAAATAATGAAGTATTTGCGTTTGCGGTACAAAACAAACACATTTTCTGCGCAATACACAGCAAAGCAATATTATATACATACCATTGCACAATAATTATACATTTACCTATTGCCTGACATATGCAAATGTAAGTAATAACACAACAAACTTAAGTGCATTTGAAAGGTATTTATCTGAGTATATAATAAATAAATAAATAAAATATTTATTTGCATTAGTAGTGCATGTGTTGATAGTAATAAATACAAACATGATAACAATAAAAACATACTTACTCAAGATATTTTAGTACTGTTGTTGTTATATTATAATATATATCGTCTATTGTTCTGTCAAAACGGAAGTATAAAATATTATATATAATATGATAAATGTACTTGAAGGAGTATGTAGTTCAGTTTATAAAATATATAAAATATAAATTATTATACTATTTCTTATAAACCCAGCATTGTCATGGTATTATCAATAAGTATCACATGAAAAAATCAGTGGGAGTATAATAACAAAACTTTATACAAAATAGCAAAAATTTCAATTTTGATTTTTTAATGAAACTGTCGGTAATTTAAATATTAATTAATGCGTTTAAATCATCAAGATTAATAATATACTTCAATTGTTCGTTTATTTTTGAAAATATCAACGTTAGTAAACTAACATGTCAGAATTTAAACCAGACAAATAAATTTGTGCAATGGGCGAGTTTATCGCAGAAGCGCGATATCTTCCAACTAACCTAAGTATATAATCAAAACAATTGATTATCATTCATCTTTGGGGTAAAAACGTAGGAAATATGTATATTCTAATAACTTTTACAATATACAGGAGTGTTTTGCACATAGTAAAAAATGATTTTTCAGGATTAGGATATAAAGTTTTTGGGAAACTGGTGTTTATAATATCAACACTCTTTTAAACATGATATACACATAAACAAATAAACATACATATCAGCAAAAAGATTAAATCATCTTTACAAATATTAGTTAGTTATAACTGTAGAAGGTATAAGGTAATATTCGCGTGTAACGCTAACTTAGCTTTTTATACTTCCTTTAGGAAAATACATTATAACAACAGGAAGGAGAGAGTACCTACCTAAGTTATCTGACAGTTATTGTAATGTTTTACATTATACGAGTATATACTTCAGAATTCAGTAAAGAAAAATAGGTATAAAAAGATAGGTACATAAGTATTCACTTTAACAAAGTATAAAGTATAATGTCATGTTAAAAAGACTTCGATGTTACATAAATATTTTAACGACGAAGTTTTGTGTGAAAAACCGCAGGGAAAACATATCTTAGAGATCAATAATGTTGATATTTAAAATAAAGGTATAGGAACTTGTTGTTATGCTTCAAGGTTTTTTGGTAATTTTAATTGATAAAGATGCGGTTTCCATTTAAGTCGTGATAACAATATTTTGTGGTATAACTAGATTTCCTTCTAAATTTGGAGATAAATTGAACGATAGAGGCAAAATAAAAAAATAAAATTTAATATCATCCGGCCTTCATAACGCCCGAAATAAATTTATTTGTATATTGTAATTTATATATTATGCGCTCAAATAAACAATCGTTGACATTCTTTCCTTGCATAATTTATATTCGTTTATTTTTTTTCTTTGCACATAGTAACAAAAATTAAATCATAATATAAAAACATGACATAAACGTAGGTACGTAAAAATTACAATGCAGAGTGGTTGTTGCAATTTTTTCCAGGTAACTCGTATTCGTTAATGTATACACAGATCTTATTAAATGATAATTCATAAATATTGTTTTGTAGATTGTTCTTGACGTGCCTGGCACAAAAAGATACTCAAAAATTATTGACGTTTGCAAGTCTTAAAAAAAATGTGATCTTATTTAAGTATCGAGGCTATTTCGTATTCGTCGTCGAGCTTACTGCGCGAGTGTAAGAGGTAAATTTAGATTCAGTTCATCCTTCGACAATACATATAATACAAAACGAATGGAAGTTCCCCGTGAAGCAATAATCAAATATCTCAAAAAAAATCCAACGTTTACATAAGTAGGCATTACAAACATCCTAAAAACACAAAGACCGGGATGAAATCGTAAGATTATTCCGTAGTGTCGCTACACGTGCTATATGTAAATTAGACCATCGCACACAAAAAAGGTAAAATAGGGTTTCTTTAATACAATTATTATATGTGGGTAATACCATCTACAAGCGACACAATCTACATATTATTCAATAAGGTGAATAAAACACATCCTAAAAAGATTAAACCGAACCTTATTTAATGGAAAAAAGCACAATATGCGATTGTTGTAACATAATTTAATTTAATCTCCTACCAAAACCCAGCCTGCTATATTCAGAGTGTCTCTAAGTAAATTAAGAAGCCTCTTCCCAGGGTATTTCTGTCCATGTGATTATAATTTATTTAAGCCAATATATATGAATACTTTGAATACTGCAAAATTGTTATCAATGTGTATAGTATATTATACTATTTAAGTTGACATTAAAAGAATGGCATATTCAGTCTCTAACGCCATCAGACACCTTGAGGACGAAAGAAGATTGATCTATTTGGCAAACCACCATTGGACATTCGCTAAACATGACTCAGACATAACCATTGTCCCTCCTGTATTACTATGATTATTGTTTTAGATATAATTGAATTTGCAGATAAGACCACCACATATGCTAATACTCTTGTACCTGTTAATTTTATCTTCGACATTTTAGTGTTTAACTCACACCACAAACTAGTTTTTCCATTAACATAATGCCGTAGACACCACAACAAAATAACCTACTGACTGACATAGAAAAATGTCGGCATTGCCAATACTAACTCACTCATAAAAAGTATATTTTTTGAATCAAGGTCCTCTCGAGCATATTATTATTATGATTGTCCATGTTTGGTATATTATTATTCAAATAACATCAACTCGTTTTTCTTCTTTACCTAATAGACATCATAATATTGATTTGATATTAACATAACATGTAAAAGTATGTATTGCGAATAGAAATGTAGATTCAATACGCTTGTAATGCGAAACGTATGCCCTGTGGTGATGCGCCCCACGAACTAATTTCAAATCACACAGATGTGTACGGGAGTATTTTAATTGTCCGGTAAATTGTGTAATTTAATCACAATAAAACTTAAAATGAAGTGTTTTTCACATAATTGTAATGATTGCGTATTTATTATTTTCGCTAAAAACGATGAATTACACAGAAAATGGCTAAAATACCTAAGACAGTGCGGCGAGTGCCACACATTTCGTCCCTCTTCTGACTAACTGTCGTATCTGACATTTTTGGCGAAATCAAGTTATGATCACCAATGTGTACTTATATTATGTGTCCTGCATGTTCTCAATGAAGATCACTCCTGTAACTGTTACCGTTATCCTGGAATAGCTTTCTGATTTTTTGTCGTATTTACGAATTACTCTAAATAAAATGTGTTATATCTACTAGTTCCACAAAATTCCATCACAAAAATGATTCTGAGATATATAAGAATAGGTACAAATAAAATAATATAATATATTTACACTGTATCATATAACTAGGAGAGACGAAAATATGCACGGCAAAACACAAAAAACGCTCTCCTGAAAAATTTACATTTAGGCAGATACGACTGTTAGTCAGAAGAGGGACGATTTGAGAGACCTTCCCAACAAGTGAGGAAGCCAGTATACTGTGTGTAATGAACATATATGTAGATTATAATGAAGAAGCGATTTCTAAAATGACCGCTATTTTCACCTTTAACAGTTATTTTTTTATTCTCCTTCAATAAACAAAGGTGTAATGTGAAACTTCAGCAGATATTGATTTCTTTTTAATATCCATTTTTGTATGGGAAATGACCAAACAATTCGACAGTTGTAGAGTGCAAACGTCGGATGAGGTCACACCTTAGAAGCGTTTTCTGAATTAAGCGATTTACACATTATAGAATTTGTTTGCAAAAAACAATACTATATTATCTATGTCTTATAGTCCGTACGCGACTAACTTCGCGCTCTCTACGTTGATTTTGTGTGTTGAGAGCGCGAAGTTAGTCGCGTACAAGCTATAATTGCAATTATAATGACATCGTTATACATTGAAGGACCCACCGTCCACCCGGATACCGCAGAAGTCTGGGGACTTCCATTTATCCGAAATTCTACACTTAACAAATCTTGTCCACACCGAAGGCGCCATAGTGGGCAGCCTGAAGGGCTGGCCGGTCAAAACCTCCGTGTGAAATCTTTTGACTAAACTCCTTCGATGTACCTTTATACGAGAGAAGCAAACATAGTAATAATACATATATCTATACAAAAAAAGTAGGTAATCAAATAAACAAGTTATCTTAACCTAAGTTACAAAAGTTACAAAATGACATCGATATAATGACATAATGACATCGATAGAATATATTCGTAACAGCATTAATGATAGGAAGATGATTTATACGGTATAGATTTTACAAAATTTTTCACTTATTTTAGAGGCATTAACTATGTACCTAACAATTTCTAGACATTTTTAAATAAAATATCTAAACTTGAATTACTATGTTTATTTGTTACATTAATTTAAAATACGCTATCGCGATTTCAGTGCTCTTTCGCAAAAAGTAATGAAATGTAAAATATACCAAGGTGGACATATTAATATTTTCACTCAAAAATATAATCTTTACATGGGCATTTTCAATTTTTTTTGCTTCGTTACGTAGTGGAACTTAAAAAAATATGTGTAACAAATTATGCCTGATTTTGTATTTAAAATATATATACAACAGTAACGGACGTGAGAAATCAATTACTTTTAAGTTTTGTGTTTTCTTTTTGTCAGGAAATGCGTTTTCGTGAAGCAATATCTCAAGAAATTTCCATTACATCACACAATTCAACGGGGTTTTAAATAAAAACATTTTAGTGAATAGTTGTCGAAAGTATTTAATATAGTTATAATCACAACATTCTTTAAGAAAATATATAATTTTATTAGGAAAATAACGTAAAATGTCACATTTTCTGTCCAATTGGTCCATTACGTTACGTTTTGTACTATACAGTAATGAGTTTTCTTATATTCTACACTAATTATGGCAAATTTGTTGGTGATTTGCACTTTCCAACAACAATTCAGTTCACATACTATATTTTATATATTACAATAAAACAGTTTTATCAGTTGTTGGAATAAAATCTAAAAAAAATAGTCGGAGATATAATAGGACAGTAACGTAATAGGAAGTCTCTCGTTACGTAATGGAAAAGTAAAGCTAACGTCGGATGGTAATAATATTCATTAATTATATCAGTCGAAAATCCGAGATAAGTTTTTTGTTTTTTTTTTTTATATATTTTATTTATTTATTTATGCATATTCACGGCTTTCGCCTTTTACATGTTAATAAAGAGAAAAAAATAATAACAACAATTAAATCCAAAATAATATAAACAATAAGTAAAAAATGATAATAGCAATTATATTCATATGTCAGTTTATAAAAAGTAATATTATGATCTCGTATGCAATGTCAAAAAATATACACACACACACACACACATATAAAATCATTGTGTACAGAGAGCAAGTAATAAAAATAATATTTTGTATAAAAGTCAAAAGTATTAGTAGGTACATCAATTAAATACGTAACGGGTATTTGTACCGACTATTATTTTTAATTTATTTTCAATCTTTGTTGAAAAAGTCGTTGAATATAAAAACGTGATCATTTTTTAAAATATTATATTACTCGCGGGCCGCAGGAAATACGCGGCGGGCAACAAGCGGCCCGCGGGCCGCAGTTTGCCCATGCCTGGTTTATAGAATACCAATATGGACTAACTAAAATTGGAACGTTACTATTTTAGTTAGTGCAAACTAAAAATGAAATAGAATCGGGGGTAGCATTTGTCGTTTTTGTTACACTTGATTGGCCTGACGTACTGATTTATGATTTACCTACTAGCAATCACTTGAACTGTTTTCATAATAATAAATAAATATTGGACATCATAACGCCATCATAATAATTATTAACATCTTGTAATATAGTCGGAAGATTAAAATATTCAATGTGAGCTAGGCTTTACAATTCCATTACGTGACAGTTTTTTTCCACCAATACATAACGTTACGTAATGGACGTGACGTATAAGTATCGATCTCTGTTCATCCACATGTTTACACCTTGTTAGTGAATATAAGGATGCATTCGACTTGTAATTCAAAATGAACAATATTTAATATGTAATTAGAGTCCAAAAGAAATAAATAAAACTCTTAACTTACCTTAGAAATCTGCGTTCGTAATGGAACACCAATTTTAGTGAGCAACAAGGGGGACCAGTTCCGTCACAAGAATCTGCACAACCGACGTTTTTACACAATATAGCGGCATTCATAGACTAATATAACGTTGCCATTAATTATAATCGACACTCGATTTGACCAAAATAAGTAAAACAGAGGTTTAGAATGGCCGTGACGTAATAGGAATTCCACTTTTTGTGATTTGAAGGACAGGAAAAAAATACATATTTAACATATTTCTGGTTTGCTTTATGATATTTTATGGGACTTTATTGAATTTAGAGACAATTAAGTTTTAAATGAAGTCATAAAACATGTGAATATAATGGGCAGACAAATATAATTTTGTTGTTAAAGTTGAGAGGTACGCTGAAGACATGTTGAAATACGTCATTCCGTGTTATTGATTTACACATTAACTTGCAAAATTTAAATAGTTACCTGTTATTTTTATGCTTAACTAAGAAAAAAATCATCATTTTATGAATAATTGTGATTTCGGGCAAAACTGAAATAATTGGTCATTTAAGAAACAATTTTGAATTCTCGAGACGCGTACGTTATACTCATAGCAAAAAAATCTGAAAATGCCCACATACCTTTTTCTTGCGTGTGATAATTTTTTGATAAATTAATATAAGTTGGAACATTCAAATTGAAGAATATAAAGAAGTTGTTGTGAACAAATAAAATAAAAAGGTTCGATCGATTGAAAACTGAAATAAACTATGTAAATAGCATATTATCCTAACTCAGTAAGCTATTTCGTTGACAAAACATATTTAAAATAGAGTCGATGACACTTTGTACGTACTATTACTCCTACGGTCAAAGCTGAAAGAATAGAGATGACGCAAAATGAAATATTAATAAGTTAACAATATCCTTTTTTGCCCCTTGGGATAGAATTATCTATGTGACTTGTCCTAACTCATTTCATACCAGTTCATGGGACATGACATATGTCTTTTACATAAGTTCCTTTATCCCTTAATTTTAACTTAATAACTGAATATATTATACATACATGTATCTCCCAAGTTCTAATATCAAAAAGAGGATGTTTTATCAACTACAAGATTTTCGACGTCCTGAACGACCCTATTTTATTTATTTCTTTATTTTATTGTTCACTGTACAATTGTACATTGGTTACAATATTACAAAATAAAACATTGTCATATAAATATCAGTTATACAATTCAATGTACAGAGGGCGAGTTTATCGCTAAGATGCGATGTCTTCACACTAAACCTTCCTTTTACAAAACACCATTCCTGCGGCAAGTGCGACACAGGAACAGCATGAAAAGAGATGACTCGATTGGGGCGTAGTACGCTAAATAGAAGAGGCTGACTTTTGCCTTGTGCTTCCGAAAGAAGCGTGGAAGGGTATCGAATTGGAAGTAGTAAGATTTTTAATTTCCCTAGAATATTTTAATTTTCTTGAAAAGTTTGACACGCTTAAACAAAAATATTTATGATAGCATAAAATATAAAATTACTAATTTTATCAGCGAATACAAACAAATGGACTTCAAATCTGCATTAACATATTTTATTTATGATTTGTTGATAATATAACGACGCATACAGGTCAAAACAAATTAAAGTGATAAAAGAAGCTCGTATTATTATTATCGGAGCAGAGAAACATAAACAGAAAAAAGCTCCACAAATATAGAGGTAATAAAGATTCAGAACAGTTCATAATAATAAAAATTTAAAGCACAATAAAAGTATGACTCACCGCAGAAATATGGACACATAAATAAAATCAGATGTTTGGTCGACCGATACCTATAACATGTAATAGTTCACGTACCTTCGGGTGGAACGAACACATAAACGTAAGTCGTAATTTTTTTAACTAAACCCAACGCACATAGGAGATATTGTAGAATGTTTCTATAGGTGTCTATTTGTATTCTGTAGCTCCGTAGTCCCCGGAAGATTATAGGTCTCCCACTTTCTTTATGTAAAAGGTAGGCATTCACAAAATATCACGAGTAAATCCTTTTAACATTACTAATACGACGATAACGTATGCCACCCAATCTGAATGTCTTATTTCTTTACGAAACAGAGAGGACGACCTAGGTGTTTACTGTATCCAGTTAGTCTGCTGGCTACCTAACATTTAACTCTCGTAACTTAATATAAAACTAAATTCGCAATATACAATAATGCAAATGGAAATCGATTTCACTTGATTTTTTTGTTCATATATGCCAGATATAAGACATCAGTCGGTTATCCATCTGTGGTCACTAATTGTATCATGGATGGTTTCGAAAATATAAAACAATGTTTGTGTGTATTTTATCGCAAGAATGTTTGGATATTTGTGGCTGAGAATAAAATGAATGTGGGTTCAACTAACAATAATATGCATCAGAATGCATGTTTATATTTACGTAATGTTTATACGAAGTACTGACAGAAGCACTTACTTCTAAAGAAATTTACACTGAAAATATATCGATTGGTTAATAAATACATACCTGGTAATCTTCAAGATAGGTGTGAAGTGAATGAAGAATGATGAAGTTATGTAAAATAGTTTATTTACATCCGTTTAATAAGTCTGGCGATGAATGACAGAATCTAAATCTTAAACTAATTAAATCAATAAATTTTTCTATCTATGTGTGTCTTCATGGTATTTCTAATTTTATTAAGGTACAGAATTCTTTAAAAGTTGTTAATATGATGAAATTCCAATCACAAGCTCTTTGATTTTAATCTAAGAATCTATGCCAATTATAGGTACTAATTTACCATCATGGCATCTCCTACAAGCGGGGTAGTCAATGGACTCACGTGCACATACATGTCAAAATAAGACTATCATTGAGTCGAAGATGTAAAATAAGTATCAATTTATCCCATATCTACACCAAAAATATCTTAATCGGTGTATCTAAAAAAAATAACTCAAACAACAATATAAACTTTAAAGCACCCATGATATAGCAAGCTATCTACAGAACGCTGAGCCTACTAAATGAACCAAAATTATTTTCTTGCGTACCTCAACAGTGAATAGACGAGCTGATGTCTTTGAAGTATATATGTAGGTAAAAATGTTCTAAGTGATTTGTCATTCATCATAACAGGAGTACAATAGAAGAATTCGATTAGATAATTTAACATGCCGATGGTGTCACAATTTGCGTTTCCTGAGGCCAAATCCTCGTCCTGTCATTGAGTATATAAATAATCAAGTAATAATGAAGAAGTATGAAAGGTAGGTGATTGATACGTGTGGCATGATAGGTATAACAGGAAAAGACGGTATTACAATATGTGCAAACTATGTTTATCTTATGTTTGAGTATCCTCGACTTACTATTTTCAATTTAGCGACGAGGTTTAGCACTCGTTCTGTATGTCTTACTTCTTCATAGCACGGAGAAGACTATACCTTATATTTTTAATACACGAATTAATGCTATTATTTGGTACCTCATTTGTGGGCGATATCGTGTTGATATACATAGATAGAGATATGTATAATACTCTACGAAAAATAAAGTGAAGTAACCATAACAATTAAGACAACTAAGTTGATCGTAGTTTTGTGATTCAATCACTTCAAACAGCAAAAGTTGTCCGCACATGAGATAAAATAAATAATTTGAATTATTACTCACGTAAAAACACTCAATCAAAAAGCATTCTCAAGATAAAGTCGAAAACATACGGCGACCAAGTTCCTGATCACTCGTAGACGAGTGGATGGTCTTTAAAGATAGAATAGAATGGAACGACAATGCAAAAGCAATATAACAGAAAGACTGCATGTGTTTGCGAGCGAGACGAATTTGTATGTGTTTAAAGCATGTTTAAAGTCGAACTATTTGAATCAATTGTGAAGCACGGTTTTTGATGGTGTCTGAGTAAAATGTGTCTCACTTTTTGTATTTTTTTATTATATACATGGTTGACATTTGTTGTGTGTGTTTTTAAATTTAAATAAAAAAATATATCCCAATTTAAAGTTAAATGAAACACATACATAATCTTCGTGTTTAATTTACAAAAAAATCGCAGTCTATACCGCAAGCTGTACTGAACTTTCCGTTAAAGCTGAATGTATTATCTGTGATACACTATCGGACTTTATTGAATAACAGTGTTCAACCATTTAAGGACCAACACTTGATTTCCATTATACGATAAGTATATTGCGAAACGTAGGTACAATTTATCAGTTACGGAAGAATACTCCTTCAGTCGACGATTATATTATGTTCATATTATGTACCAGTACCTACCTATTTACTTAGATACGGTTCATGTTTTTAGCGGATGCCGAGTATTAGACAAGTCTACTATTCACTGTGTATTATTTATTTAATGTGTAATAATGTAAAAGAATATTGTATAAATACAGCGTTTAATTCTAAGATTTCACGGAAAATGGGGCAAATACTCCTTGTGTCATTCACCCCAAACATGTCATAATAAAAAAATCGGGACAATGAATGGTGGGAAGTTAAAAACTAGCGCTATGTTCAGATAAGACATTCGTATACGTTTTTTAAGTTTTGTTTCAGCATTCAAGAAAGGTACTGAACTTTCTTAACTTAGTGAATTATTCATTAACGTTAATCATATTCTATTATCAGCTCTTCCACATGATCATATTTTTAGACCTTGATTTTTTGAAAAAAATTTAAATACACACAACTTCAGAAAGGTCAAATACCTTCTCAGAATCAACTTCATTTCTTTAGAAACTCACAATAAAGAGAAAAGAGTATTCATTCGTTTGCAGTATTCATACTCATATTTCATACACGACATTCCAATATAAACAAATGTACCACTCAAAGAAAATATATTTTTATTCATCACAAAATAAACAGTTGAATGTCGAAGTAGTCAACGAGGGCTTCTTAAGAACTCAAAAAAGCGTCAGAAAGACGAAGAAGAGGCTATTTAATCATAATGGCAAACTGATAAATTATATGATATGATGAAGGCGGGTGCATATAAATATGATACATTAATGACAACCATATTCTGTACCATAACAATCGAGTCGAGCAAGTATCGAAATAATCGATTACTGATATTGAGTGTATTATCCGTTATAAGCAGTTTGGCACTCCCGATAATACAATAATAATTAATCAAATCGACAGCTATCTATCACACACTCTGTTGTCATGTCACATATCGCCGACACACGATGGCGCTAGAAATCTATTTTATCATTCGCATTATTTGTTGATATTATTATGAATGATGAAAATTAAAATGGATATAAGTTTGGCAGAATAACGGATATCTGAGAATATACACCGCATAGTAGAACACTATTGTCACGACTTGTATAGTTTAAACTATTTAGAAGGAAATATTCTACATGGGTATTTTTATGATCGGTGGATAGATGTAGTAGTATACCATCACGGCATATCCCACAAGTGGGGTAGCCAGCAGATCAGCTGCATGTAAGATGTACCTACATAATAATAATCTTTATTGCACAAAATTAGTATACAAAGAATAAAAAAAAACATGACAACATTACCACTGAATACATAATTTTGTGCAATGGGCGAGTTTATCGCTGAAGAGCAATATCTTCCAACTAACCCAATACATAGCTGATTGAGAATAATCAAACGTTTAAAAGTAGTGATTATGTAGGTACTGTAACAGTTTTTATATGTTAGGATAAAAGCATAACTTAAAACCAATTTATTGTATGTTCTTCAGTCAACAAATTTGTTTCATTTCATGACACTTTGATTTCATAAAGTTCCGAAGAAACATTTTATAATTTACACGTCTGCTTATTCAAGGATAATAAATCGTGGCTAGCAGTTCTCGGATAAGTAGACTCAGCTCAAATATCCATTCAGATACCGGATATTTATTTAATGAAGGAAAATCTCGAAATCACTTTAAGATACGAAATCCTGATTAAGGACGACATGACTCGCATTTAGTCAAAATAATATGTCTTATTGTGTCTGAATAAACCTGGCTACTGTCCGGTATCCAGTTGAATAATAAATCTTGTACAGATATCAGATAATTGTCGGATACACATTTCATCTCTATTTAGGTAGTATTATACCAATAAACGACATGGACACGATTATTATGATTGATAGAGAGTCATCATAGAAATAATATGGAGTAAATAGAAGGAGAATTCTCACTCAATACACTTATCGAATCAATTTGGTATATTCTATTGATAATCATTTATATTTTGAATTTATTTATTAGGCGTTATTAATAAACTGACCGACAATATTATTATTTGTATTCAGAATAAATGTACTAATATAATTCGATCTCGCCCATCTATCAACTAATAATATATAACGATAAACAAGTTCGGTGAGCAATTTTTAATTTCGATAACCAAAGTATGTATATATTTTTTTAAAGTATATCATTGTCACTATAGTTTAGCGATGAAGGATACCATTAATATTAAATGTATATAGCACTAAGAGTACAACCTGTATGTACATTAAATATCTACATCTATCCCACTTATACCTCTTCTTCCAGGGACATGTATCATGAGAGAGAAAAAAAACAAATACCTACACTATATGCAAGGCTTACAATTAATAAATTCAAAAAATATTATGTTGAAAACATTGTTTTAATAAGCAGCAATTAGGATAAGAGAAATATGAACGTATGTGTGCATTTTAATAGTAAGTAAGTATAACTAGATATCAGTGTTTTGTTTTTATTAATAACCAAATACGTCATATATTCAGATGGTCATTGTAGGAGGAATGAAATATTGTAAATTAGTATGTTTGCCGCATCATAAATTTGTATAAATGGAAGAAATTGTTTAATTACAATAAATCTGCTTGCTATTCAAACACGTGCAAATACTAACATAAAATACATATTGTGATTATTTCTGTCTGAATATGTATCAAACATAATTATAACCAGCATTTACATAAAAGGAAAAATAATGTGTTGTTCGGTCGAACGGACGCTAATTCCATATTATTCCGAGTAACCCATTCGTGTGAAAATGGACGGATACTACAAAAACGTAAAACATAAAGCTTTAAAATTGAAAAATATTGAGGAAAAAAAGAGCCGCGAGAGAATTCCCATAAAAGGTACGAAAAAAAAGTGAATAGTTGCACGTTGAATTTTACAGCTTACATCACACAAGAAGAAGTTGTGCATGTGTGATAAAGTTGATACTTATCCACATTTTTCTTCAAGAATGATCGCATGTTAAAAAAAAAAAAAAAAAAAAAAAAAAAAAGCACAACAAACTGACAGAAAAAAGACAGCTTAGCTTTGATAATAGGATGTACTTGTACATAAACGTCTAAGTGTTTCTCTATAGAGGCATCTTTTAATAGAGGTAAGACCTCAGCGCGATATTGTAAGGTATAATAATTGTAGGAAGGACGCTTGTCACAGAGGACATTAATGTTATTCTTCTAAAGACGTGATAGTATTTTCAATAGCCACATAAGTGAAGTGATTAGCATTGTCGTCATACATAAATCTAAGGTGTGTGAAGTGTTATATAATATGTACATATTATTATTTATTCGCGTAGTATCCATACGAAACAGGTACCCTATATCATAAATTTTTAAGGTGACGGTTAAAAAAAGATTACGTAACCATTTGGAACAAATGTACAATTACCAAATCGTAATACGTTAAATCATGTATGAAACATGCAAATCGTCCTCTCCACGCCAATAATTTAAGGTATGACAATTAGAACAGGTGTCATACCTCATTGCTGAATTGAAGAAGTTTAAAGACTTGCTAGGTATATTTCACGAATACCTGTCTTTTACGAGACAATCCAAAACTTAAATAAGAAAAGTCTTATATTTTGCCGTGAACTTTACGAACTACGTTTTAGTTATATTATTTACAATCAAACATGTTTTGTCCGATTATCTACGTTTAATGTATGCAATGGTGAATGATAAGTACTTAAACATCTTTCGAATGAATAATAAACATAAATGTTTATTGGCAAATCGGAAATAAAAACTATCGAACATACAAATATCAAATATTACAAGACGGTTTTATCACTTCAGCAACCTTTTCTAGTCAATATATTATACATTAAAATCGATATTTATTTTTAACTTGCTATTCACAGGATAAATTTATGAAAGTCTGCAAAGTTTATACTGTAGTTGAATTTGCGGACTTCTATAGATCATAAATAAAATTGCTATGCAAATTGTTTGGCATTAACCTATAAACACAAAGCCTTTCGGACTTACAGGTAAATCTGTAAGCAGATATGTGTGATAATGAAAGGTTATAAAACAAACAATAAATTAATAAAACTAACCTATATTACTTGATGATGGTCTGCTGGCTACCCCATTTGGGATATTCCAATAATATACGTATAATAGTAGAAGACTATCTACTTCATTGCAGTGCATTTAGTGGAGGTGTGGTTAATATGTACATTACTAAAATACATAATGCAAACATTTGAAGAGAATCTGTCGTCAGTGAAAACGAAGCAAGCCTCGGTCAATACAAATACTTTGAATTCACAAAGTACAAAGGCTAATATAGGGGTAGATATTTATACCCCCTCGATTGAATTATATTCGTATCGAATATATTAAATTTATAAATAGATCTTATATAACTTGGATACTTCAGCGTGTCTATTTAATTTAAATCAGTCCTTGTCAATCCAACTTAGTGCAACTGCCTGACTGTATGCACTGCATACCTTTCCATATCAATGTTTCCTGTTTAATTAAGTATGATTGTCTACCACACGAATACATATCATCACAGCTGACCATTTACGATTAATAAAAAACTTAAATTTCGTTAAATAGCGCTTTTAAGTTAATCTACTTTTTTTTAACTGTAACGTTGACATCTGTTAAATAGTCCGTTACTTTTCTGGTAGAAAGTTCGTCAGCAAATTTTTGAAGGGCTGGCAATTCTGTAAAATAAAGAGCTGAAAAACCTTTTTAGTTTCTAGCTCCCGTCTTTTTGACTCTGGGGAACTTATTTACTTTTTATAACTCGTGGAATAATCTCTTACTTTTCGAGTGTCCCACAATAGGTAAGTTTTTGTAAAAGATAATGTATAATACATTTAACATATTCAATTCAGCGATGAGGTTTGCCACCCATCCTGAATGTCTTATTTTTTATGGCACAAAGAGGATCACCAGAATATTTATTACAGTTACAATTTGCTGACTACGCCGTAGTAGTATGAAAAATCAACTGTTTGGTTAACTGTTACATTTTCAAAATCACTTAACGAGTAACGTAGTTAATCTTTACGTTAACGGATTAAGAATAACAAAGTTAAATTTTTAAAATTAACTGTCTCCAGGTTTGGTATAAAGTAAGTACCTTTTTGCGGTGCATTGCGTACAATATAATGTACTACATAGTACACATGTACCTATACCCCATATGCAACAAACTATTATTTCAATTCAATTATTTAACGTAACGTACCTAAATACGTCAACGACAATTGTAATCAATGTATTATTAATCGCTGAACCGTGTATGTAGATTGATTGTTGCAATTTTGAATTGCTAATACCTTTACACCAGGATTATTGAATGACGTAACCTAACCGTGATGACCACTGCACATCAAAGATTGACATCAATCTGCACATGTAAATTATACTTATCAGAACACAAAAAGTACAACTGAGGAAAATTATTGATATTAGTATGAATAATGCAACTGATCATTGTAGGTAGAAGAATTTGTCATTCTACAACCGCAAGTAGACGATACCTAGCTGCAGTGATCCCATAATTCTTTAATTAATGGTGAATGTGATTCAGGATGAATGACACAATGATAAATTAATAATTTCACTTACTTTAGAGGCATTAACTATGTAACGATTTCTAGACATTAACTTGAATTTCTATGTTTATTTGTTACATGAATTTAAAATACGCTATCGCGATTTCAGTGCACTTGGATCATTGACGAGCTTTTCAAGACTAGGTCTTGTTAGTTAATAGAAATTCATGTTATTTTTTTTAAAAAAAGGTAAATTAATAATTAATCAAATACATTCATTAACATGCGAGGACATTGATTGAAAGAATTTAATCCATGCTAGCTATTTTTTTATTACATAACATAATTATATGTATACACACATATCATCACGGGATCTATCACAAGTGGGATAGCTAGTGAACCCACTGAATGCAATGCACATAGAAATCGTCCTCTGTCATATAAAAAAATATGTCATTCAGCATGAGTAGCATACAACCATCGCTAAATTGAAGACGTTTAATGTCTGTTTTGTTAAATTGGGGAGCGCAAAGAACAGTAGGTAAATACATGCTTCTTTTTTGATAATTCTTGTTTCACAGATTATAAAATTATACGTACTGACTTAATAAACTTTGCAAAGAGGAGGATAACAAAATATGAGTAACAGTAACAGTATAATACTATACAAATGCAAATAAATTCGTATAGATATTGCAGAATAAATGACTATCATATCTTCCTTGTCAAGTGGTACATCCGTTCTATGACTCATGCTTTTCTATATAATACTAATATAGGTATGTAATATTTAAAGTGCCAGCTTCCTTCCGTTAGCAATATGTGCATAGTGAATATTAATATAAATCCCTATATTTTATAATATCTATTTATTATTTTAACACAGGAATGAATGATGCTGCTGAGCATATGAAATAATATGGTACATAATTACGACCATATAAGATAATTAAACTTCCTAATGCGATAGAATTAATTCGCATATAAAATTTGCCTTAAAAAGACAAACGCATATGAAATTTTCAAAATAAACAGAGTGCGGTTAGCATATCCCGTGGAGAACCCGGTAAAGAATTGGTCTCCCACTCTTCTCCATAAGTTTTCGAGTGTCCTGTAAAAGGCAGGTGTTCGAAAAAATAAGACATTTTACATCTTAAATTCAGCGATGAGGTTTGCCACCCATCCTGAATGTCTTGATTTTATATTGGCACGGAGAAGACAGCTTGCATATTTTATATGCAGCTGGTCTGCTGGCTACCCCACTTGTGGGATATGCCGTGATGGTATAGATAGATAGATAGACGGTTAGCATATGACATAAGATAATACCACATTTAAACCTAAATAAATCCTGTTAGGAAGCTAATATATATAATTGCTACACCATTTCTGTTAGTGATTTAATCCAATTTATTCAGTTAGACTTTTCTCCCAAAAGCTTGTATTTATAATATTATATAAAGCTTTTTAAGCCCAAGCCAAGTAGCCATACAAACTAAAACGCGAATTATTTATTCGAGCAAGCCGTTCCTCTCTAACTGCCACTCCCTTCTTCATCATTACCTGGAACCTAATTTTAAAGTAAATTTGAAAATCATTCAAATTAACCCAAAACTTAACAATAAGTGTATAAGTTAATGATCTTAAATTCAAACTTTTGATTCAACAATGAGTCAAAACGGAAATTAAGGCATTATTTATTCAGTCTCACAACTTTGTTTTATTAAGCAGACGTTACGCATGGTTGGGTGCAAACTTATTTATCCGGAACGTGAACCTTTAAGTTACAGATATTAAAGGTGAGCAGTTAACAATATTATTTTACGACCTTTTTTGCAGTGGTTAACGCATATACGACGTATCCAAAAGATTCCAGATTCCATTTCCAGTTACGTTGAGAAAATTCATTCCCTATTTTTGTTTCGATATAATTATATTAAATTTTACTACTAATAACCAGATTTGGGTATTTGTCTAGTAGATAAATTCAATAAAATATATTAGCCACATAAAGTGATCTCAAAAGGAGACCTTCCTCAAAGTAAATAGACAAAAAATAACTATACTCTTAGTAAGGAAATCTTGGTAGAAAAAGAAATGATATTATCATACTACGTAATCTATGAGTATGAAAGCATAAAAAAATATTAGCATAATAAAATATTGTTATCTGTGTATAAAAAAAGGACGGATCTGGATACGAACCGGAAATCCTGGAGCCAGGAAGCATAGCGCTTGTGTTGTTTATGATTTTATAATATCTAATATCGTAATAAAATATGCAAATTATATTAATTTGATAAAACAATGGCAAACTAAGGTTTCTTAAGGATATCTTCTTTTATGCATTTACACTCATTTCCTGCTGGGTCATGAGCTTTTTGACCTCAGAATGAGATTGCATTCAAAACGATATTTTTTATTGCGACAAAGAATCAACATTACTGTCTACAATGTATTTAAAAATATACATATATTGAACCTTATAAATATGCGCATTTTAATAAGGTTTTTAAACAAAAAAGGGTCTTATATTTTGTGTTAAAGGTAAATCTAATATTTCTTGTCTAAAATACTGCGTATGTACTGCATTATTAACTAAGAAAAATTATAATTTTAAATTGGTCAAAATATCTCTACGAACAACGTGAAATAGTAGATACTTATTTTAGCGTATTAACGTTCCACAACATTGGCATTCACCTAATTTGAATAATAAATATCAGCAAGTATCATTTGTGCAAAAGCTGGATATAGCAAATATTATGTTTTTAAATAAAACACCGCTTAAGATGTACAAAAAAAGAGATTTTCTATTCTTCTTGGGTTCCGTTAGAATGATATCAACTAAAATTTCTACATTAGAACGAAAAAAATCATAGAAAAACTACTTATGTTGTCAAAAAAATACAACACGGTAATTTCCGCTATGTACCTGTGTAATTCGACGTTAAATTACGTTGACTAAGCGAATGTCAAAAATGAAACACGCACCTACTAAGTCTAAAAAGTCGTATATTTGTATTATATAGGTAGGTATAGGTACTTATTGGTAAAAAATACCTACATTTGATGTCCAACGTGTTTTTGCAGTAAGGTGAACTTCATATTCTAGGCGTCACACGACGAAGTAATGACTAATAGACAGTAGGTACGTAGTAACATTAATAATGATCAAAGTATGTATATTAAATGCAGGTACGAATCATCGTAGCTCTGAGAAATAAACGAGATGACGATACACTAGATACATACTTAAGTAATATCAATGTTGCTGTCAGAGATCTCATCATCTGATCTGTCGTAGAATATAGTAAATTCATTGACACGATCAATATAGATATTCTGTTATAATATGTAAGTTAGACGTATATTAATCAATTCATTGAAGATACATAGTAAGATCAATTTGTGAATACTTATAATATGTTGGTCGTGTGTAGGGTCATTAGGCGTCTTACAGGGAGTTCTATTATTAGTTCCTACTAAACTTCATATTATCAATTGGGACATGGAAGTGCAAATCGATATTCACTATAGTTAATAAATTATCAAGGGATACGTATTAAATCACTAGATATGAATTTCTAATGGTAGGAAAAACAGACTTATTAATTGAGGCAATTCAAATCAACAAAAATTGAATCAATATTCGAAGTCATTTCATCATCATCATCTTACAAAAAACAAAACAAAGCATTTATTTGTAAATAAACATACAACTGTAGTTATTAATTATTATTATATTTCATTGAAGTTTTCTAAGTAATCTAGTGCAAAATCTTACACATCCATTTCTATTCGATACTTACTGCTTAAGTGATAATCCAAAATAATTTTTATCCACCTAGTGTCGAACAATATCACAAATAAGTATCAAATGTTCCATTGAGTTTGAACGGTTTATTTAAGATAAAATGCAGGTGCGTGCTTGTAAAATAAGTATGATTTGTCCCCGACGGTGTCCCATATTAAGTACATCATGCAGTTGACTAGGAGATAAGAAAGGAAAACACAAATACATGTGTACAAAAGCATAATATCATAAAAAACACGTGAATTATATATTATTATCATAAAGATTAGTTAATTATACAGATAGTAAGTATAGATACATAAACAAAGCACTTTTTACAGAAAAGCAATAAATACACTGCCTAATCAGTTCATAATAATTTTCCTCGATGTGTGATATACCTATAAGTATCTATTATTCACTTATAATATTTATATCATTACATGCAAACACATTTCACACAATCACGACATTTTCCACAGGTCAACGATTCACCGATGTATTGAACATTGATATAATATTGAATGCCAATGGCTGAAAGACATAGTATTTCATAAATGGGGGTATATGAAAACCTCCCTTATGCAATATAAATATAAAATCAGATAAAAAATAGGGAACTGTGACAAAAATATCTGAAACTATTGTTTAAAAGAGACGCAGTTTGATTGTACTTCGAGATTCTACTAGAGATATTGTATTTCTAGTCATACCATTAGCACTGTACATTATGAAGATACTAAAAGGAAGCGTCTAATGACAATTTACATGCTGTTGATATATTACAATACTAAATAAGTGACTTAGTATTTACCTAGTACAATATTACTTACACCTACAACAAACATTTTAAATAACTCTGTGTAGCATGGATCTAAAAGTGTGTCTATGCAAATATTGTGATACAAAATGTGTTGGAATTTGTCTTTTGTAATTGAGATGGAATACCTGAGTGGGAGGGAGAAGCAAGGTTAATAATTATACAATAAGTATTATTAATTTATTCATTCTTTTAGAACATCAACATCATTTCACAACGAAGTTATCAAAACCATCATTAAATACGTAACAGACAGCCTGGCTGGCTATTGTTTGAGTAACGTCTAATTTAGTTTACTCTACATAACTCAGCTGGCAAGTAAATAAATATAAACAAACAGAAAAATAACATATATGTATATATATTGTATATGCATATGTGCGTGTTGGTAAAACGACAAATAAAATAATACTTTGAAGGTATTATGTTGTTATGTTCACATATAGACAGGTGTATAAGGGAAATACCGATGACTCATCCACACACAGGACTTAAAGTATGTTGCACGTGAATTTTTCACTCTACTCTGGAAAATTCAAGAAAAATAAATTTTAACAGCGCTACTCTGAGCAACTGATTACTGAATTAAATCATTTAAATAACTCCATAACGAACAAGTGCAATGAATGTAAACAACGAAATCAAACCATTGCTTGTTATGCATGATTTAAGTTTCCCTATATCAATAATAATTATCTCTTATTTGTCTCGACAGTATAATAAGCACATTTAATAATTACTTCATTTCAACGCAGAGCGTGTAGGACAATCTATCTTACATAACGTTACTGTTAATAGCAAAAATAATTATAATTACAAGATCAAAGAGAAAAGAAAATACATAATTTCGATGGCTTATTTCTATAGGGAGACAAGTCAAAAAATATCAAAATTGAGTTAATGATGCAAATAATTTCTTAAAGATGGTCTGCACATATATCAATAGAGAAACAAGTCAAATATGCTTTTACTGAAAGCTGAAATACTTTGTCTCCATATGGAAATAATAGAAATTTTACAAAAAGTCAGTTCTATAGGGTAACAAGTCTAATGTCTCCTTATAGAATTGATAAATTTGTACTGATTTGTGATATATGTTAGTTCTATAGGGAGACATCTAAGATGTATCCTAATAAATCTGTAATTTATCATGCAACTAGCTAACCCAGCAAACTTCGTACCGCCTAAGAATCAATGAATGATTAATATTTTTAATCTCTTTACAAACTCCCCTAATTGTTCAAGTGTGTCATCGTATAGTGTAAAAAATCAAATTCATTTTTGTTGATCAATTATACTTAACTCAGATTTGTATACAAATTATCTGCTGTATGTAATATAGGTATGTAGGAACTAATTTATTTTTTAGGTATTAGGTATTGTACCTATTCATTTCAAATTTATAAAAATTCTTATCCATGAATTTTTCAAAATTGAAATTTCAGAATCGATGATTGAATTTATACAAAAAATATTCTATAAATAGGCCAATCTTTAAAAAAACATCATCGTTGATTTTGTATAATTCTCCATATTACATTTTTAATTGAAATTGATTTTTAATTGAAATTAAAAATGTATGGAGTAAAAAATTATCTTCGTAACTTTTCTTCCCGTGAATTTGTAAGATATTTAATAGCCTATCGGCTATTCAAGGTGGAGAAGAATCCAACAATTCAGAGATCATATAAATTGGTACAGCCATTCCTGAGCGAACTAACGCGACATTCTTTTATATATATAGATATCATGAAAGTATTCAAGTAAGTAGGTACCTATAAGAGATAAGACAAAATAAACTACTTCGAAAAACTTGTATACTTTTCAATGTACATATTGTTTTGATATGTTTGTTCCACGCTCTTGAGATGGGTGTTCCACTAGACGGCGCTGAAAAATCATTCCTCATCATCGATTTACTCAAAGATTTATTTGAAAGTAGTATGTAACTGATATTATTGTACTGGGTAAATTGAAACTAGCGTTTTTTATACTTTGGATTATACAGAAACGAAAAAAAACGTCTTTCGATTTCTTAGGTAATTATTATTGTTTCGTAAAAAAATATGAAATAAAAGTAAGTATGTATATCAATCTGTATGTATGAATATAACTCTTAACTAAATAACTAAAAAATTATAATGACCTGAGAAATCAAAAGAGGTCTCTCTCATGTTTGTTTAATCTACATATAGTAGAATGAATAGTAAATTGGTGAATCAACAAGCCATCATTGCTCAAAAATAATGAATCTACTTGGGATGATAAGCATTATGTATAAAAAAATACTAAATTAAATATTGTATCCTCTTCAGTGTGGTTTTCTTGATCATCTCAAGCAGTGATTCCCAAAGTGGTCCAGGTGGACCCCCAGTTGTCCACGGGAGACTCGACGGGGGTCTACGATGGCGTGACTAAAAAATGGGGGTGCACAAGTCATAAGAGGGGGTCCACGAATCCATAGATAAAGTATCGGATATTCGGTAAAAGCACCAGATAATGACATCAACAATAGTCGGTACAAATACCCGTTACATTATAGAAAAAGGCTGTTGGAAAATATTCTGTGAGAAAACCGAGGAGTTTTTGAAATATTTCTAATACGAAATATTTGAAATATTACTACCAGCAAAATTTTTGAAAGTGGTCTATGAGAAGAAAAAAAAGTTTGGGAACCTCTGATCTAAAGGTTTTCCTCCATCACATTTCAAGTGCAAATTGACAGCAGGAGACAACTAAAAACATACGATTTTCTCTGTATAAAGTAGGACAAAAATCTACTTCTATAAGGAGACATTTGAGATGTCTCCTTATAGAATTGATATAATTACCAAGACGTACGATTTTATGGGGAGTTAAGTCTGAATACCTTCATATTTTTAATTTTTATATTTTTTTTGATTATCGAAATTAATTGAAATTATGTTAGTAATAATTAGAACACTTTTTACAAATAAATTGCGAAGTTATTAGTAGGTTAGCTTTTTATTTTGCGAAGATGTCATAGATTAAGTTTTGGCTAAAACTTAAAATGCGATTTGTGTAAAATCATGTTTTTCGACTTGTCTCCCTATAGAAATAAGCCATCGATTTGCTTGCTGCTATTAGCGGTCAAGCACTACATAGTTCCTTACTTAGGGGGGACGTTGATTATATACGAGTATAATGAAAGAGAGAAAGTGAGAACCTTTTAATTAAGTCTCAGTTTCCCAGAATTAATGATTTTCCTTAAATTATAAATTTCTACCAACCCTCTGTCAACAAATTTTGAAAATGGTATAAGAATTCGTAATACATATTTCAAAAAAATATTAACATCTCCTCGGTTATGTTCAGGAATATTTCAACAAAAAAGGTTTAATTTACATGTTCCTTTTGCGGTTCGGGAGTTGAAGACAGTGTTGATCAAATAATAATATTATTTTAAATAAACAGGAACACAAAGAGTTTCTGTTTCTGAGACACAGGCGGAAATAAATTGAGATAGTATTTACTTATTATTTAATCAATTATACAATTACAATAGATAATAATAACTCGAGTAAGGTACTTCGCTAATATAACCATTTAGATATTTAAAAAAACATAAGATTTAAACGAGGCTTTATTTCATAATTAATTATTATAAACGATGATTTCAAAAATAAAACCAATTCCTTCAAACATCTAAACGCGTCTGTGGTCACTACTGTTAGATATCTCTATTTTATTTTGCTCTATTTTTTAATATATAAATTATTTGATGGATAAATATTTATTTTATTTATTTTACTTATTTATTCATTCTTTACTGTATATTGATGAAAAACAATTTAATGTATTCATTTGTAGCTATAATTAGCTAACAAATGAATATTTAGTACCTATCGATTAAATTATGCAGTGTGTAGCAATATAGCAAGGTTGCCTAATAGGCAGGCATTAAATGAGGGAAATTGCCTTGAGATTGGCGAACAGATGAATCATCATCGAATTGAAAAAATAGCGAACAACAGAACTAAACAACAGTTGGATTTGATACCTATATAATTACATACTTCAGCTAACATCGGCGGATAAAGAAACAATCGTGAAATTTTCGATTTGTAGCCGTCACTAGAGATTCTTATTAGGTACAACCGCGTTAAAGCCTGCAGTGGTATCGGTGTGAGTATTGAGGTTGGTCGGTTGGCTTTATTGTGCGGTAATACATTAAAATAATAATAGCAACAGATTATACGCCGGCCAAATAATAACCAACTAGCAAACCACCGTTAGTTTGACTGTGCCGTGATAAACTATGTATGACAGCACTCAATGCATAAGTACGAGGGGTGCTACTTAATTTTCGGGAATTTGAAAAATGGTCATTTGAGTAAATTTGTCATTTTCATTTCAAATATTGTCATTTTTTCACAAAATTCATACGGATGGTGTTTGCTTATTTCATTTTATGCTAAAAATTTCATCTCAACTAAAAAAATTAAATAGAGGTGTGGAATTTTTATATTTTGGGATAATTTTATGCAATTTTGACAGGAACTATCACAATAAGAACGAATCAATTAAGCTAATTGTAGTTTTCGTAATAACGCTCACTTCAAATCATCATCTGTATAAAAAACCTTTTAAAAACTATATACTTTAAATGTCAAACTCTACGACGAAAACGTGAAATTGACTCTAATGAGCATGTGCTTTCAATTCCCGAAAATTAAGTAGTAGCTATATGTACCATGAGTTTAATGTCCAAAGCAGGAATTGTCGGCGAACAAGGTAGCAAATTAGTTTAGGTATCTACGTATATACTAAAAACTATCTACCGTTTGCTTAATTTTAATGAGGATAGGAACGAAATATGAATATTGTTAACGCAATCTCATTATATTATTACTTACTGAGATCTAAGCAGCTTTTAGAGAAAGCATTTTAAAACTTAACAAGAATGTCGACACTTTGGGAAAGGGTCATTCTCATACATCTACATAATATAACTGCTAAATAAGATAAATCATTACATCTAATACGAAGCACGATATAAGTCAATTGCAATTGATCCCATATACATATAGTACACCGTGAGGTTAAAAGTTTTGTTAAGAGCGAGGATAAATAGAAAAATCCCCGACTTTTGAGACGCCAGAGAATGGGAGGGAAAATATTTCTTAACAGAGACTTTCCGAGGGAAAATGTGGTAATCCACCATCAATCATATAGGCTAAAATAATAATAAATATAGTACTTAACATAAACAGACCAATGTCGTTCAAATATCTACTGAATAAATTATTGCAATTAAAATTAATACAAATATGTGTCAATGGCACTTTTAAACATTTTTAATTGTTAGTCCACATAACTGTTCTTAAATGGCCAAACTAATTAAAAATTACAATTGGGAATGAAAAGAACATCTCTAGTTGCAAAGAATTGACTGATGAGTACATTGAAACGCGCTGAAAAAAAGAAGATTTTAATGAAATAATGACTCTTTGGGGTTAAGAGTTCGTCGGTAGCCTGGGGGTAGAGTCTCGGCCTCGTGAACAGCGGGTCCGTGGTTCGATCCCGGGTGCCGGCAAACTCCCCTTTCACGACACAAGCTTTTAGTAGCTTACTGTGAAAGGTGTATAAGGTTGTATTTGGGTTTATAACAAAAACCCAGATATATCTTTCTTAAAAAAAAAGGCACTTTGAATAATAAAATCAGTGAATGTTGTGCGAATAAATACAAGGTGCGAAGATTCAAGAAAATATACAATTCACAAGATTTGTACCTACTACAATATCTCAGAGAGGAGTTAGTTCAGTGAACTTGTGACATATGAGTGATCCATATGCGAGTATAGTAAGGTACCTACTTACACATTATCTAGTACTATAATAATAGTATAGTAGTAATATCGCAAGTGTTAGTAAGTAGGTATGTACTCGCAAATCTGGAATATCTAGCTATTAATGAATACGCCTCTCCTCTTTATCTCTCATTCGTAGTTACGTAATCAAAATAACATCATAATAATAAATGTGATTACAGCTAAAAGGCCGGCTGAACGATCGTCTAATGAAAATTATAACATAGAGTTAAATAATGTGGCCAATTGGTATTGTGATGAGAAAATTTAGACCGCCACATTTTATCTGGCGCCAACACGCAGAAAAAAAAGATTAATAATAAAATTTATAACATTTTTAATTAACTTACAATTTGTCACCAAACAATAAGATGTGACAAAAATTCCGAGAAACTATAAAAAACAGTTTTGTACAATAAAAACCACTGGAGTCCGGCAGGGCTGTGTATTGGCACCTTTTATCTTTGCCATAATTATGGACTACCTGCTCAGAAAATCTATTCTGGGCCCTGGCGGTGTGCCTTTATCACAGTGTGAAAACAGTGAGACGTCTGTGGGAGTGCTGCACGATCTTGAATATGCGGATGATCTAGCCCTTTTTGATACATCTGTGGACGGATTACAGTGCAACGCTAATGCTCTTTATGAAAATTCTTTGCGCCTTGGCCTTCGTATCAACGCTGGTAAAACGGAGTACATATGTAATAGTACATGCACGAGTACTCACACCCCACTAATGGTTGGCAATTCCCAAATATCTCAGGTTAGTAAATTCAGGTACCTGGGAGCAACCATAACGCCAGAGGGTGATATTCGGTCGGAATTACCAATCCGCATAGGAGCAGCTAGCGGGGCTTTCAACAACATGAACAAAGTTTGGAAGGCGTCTGGACTCAGCATCAGGACAAAATGTCGCTTGTTCAATGCGTGCATCATCCCAATCCTTCTATATGGCTGCGAGTCTTGGCACTTAACCAAGGCTCAAGAGCGGAAGATACTAAGCTTTGAAAACAAGTGTCTTAGAAGGATTTTGGATGTCAGATGGTATGAACATGTTACAAATGATGCTGTGCGCCGGCGCACCCAGCAGAGACCTGTAATCTCCGTAATACAAGAGAGACGATGGTCCTGGCTGGGACATGTTTTGAGAATGCCCAATGATAGTTGTCCAAAAAGAGCACTGTTCTTCCGTCCGCAGGGGTTCCGTAGGCCCGGGCGTCCCTCTTTCAAAATACACCGTTCCTATGACAACGATATCAGAGCGCAAGGAATGTCGTGGGAAGAGGTGACGCAATTGGCACAGAGACGCTCTGAATGGAGGAGGCTGGTTTCTGCCCTGTGCTCCCGAGAGGAGCGTTGAGGGCGATGATGATGATGATGATGACAATAAAAAACTAGCTTACTAATAATTTGTAGAGTGAGTTATGTTTAGTTATAAGTTACAATATCAAAAGTAAACAATAGATTGTCATCAATCATCTACAAAGCGTCAAGTGATTAGTTCGCTAACTTCCGAACACACAATACAAAATAATAATATTTCGTTACATAGTTAGTTATAGTTGATATAGTACCTACGTCGTTATTGTATTGTTAAGGATAATGAAAACGTTTATCATAATGATTATTATTGAAATGACGGTAATTTTTTGCCATTTCAGTAATTGGATTCTCGGCTCCGTCGTTCTAAATACGGATGACTTTGAATGTCATCATTAATCGCGTGTGACAATTGAAACAATTAATTTCAGCCAATTCACAAGCGAGCCACATCAGCTCATAGCTAGCGAACAGATACAGTACGAACAATATACAAATACTTAGAGGATTCAAAAACAATTTATCATACTTGTTCGTGCAGTATAACTAGAATTAAGAAGGAGATTGTTAACCTGAAAGATACAGTAGTCTGAAAGGATGAAAAAGTTTTGTATTGCGGACACATCAAGTAGGAATAATATCAGAATTACGTATAAATAAGATATATCATTTCCATAATAATCGTAAAGAACACATCCAATAAACAAAGAAAGCAAAAAAATATTAGAATATTCCTCATGATTAACAATTGCTATCATCATCATCTCGCCCTTCAACGCTTCTCTCGGGAGCACAGGGCGGAAACCAGATTCAGGGCGTCTTTACGCCAATCGACATTCCTAGCGTTCACCTCTTCTTTCGAAATTCCTAGTCTTCTGATTTCATTCTAAAAGGAACGATGTATTGTGTAAGAGGGACGTCCGGCCGTACGAACACTCGTGGACGCCAAAACAGTTTTCTTTTTGTCCAACAATTACTGGACATTTTCAAAACATGGCCTCACCATGACCATCGTAACGAAATAAATAAAACAAGCGTTTTATTCTACTATTGTTTTATTCGGTAAGAGAGACGTCTTTCGTCTTATAAGGACATTGTCAATCAATGAACATCGTCTCTCTTGTATAACAGAGACTACAGATGTGTGTTGAGTGCGCTGGCGCACAGTATTGTGACATGTTCATACCAACTAACATCTAAAATCCTTCTAATACTTATTTTCGAAACTAGGTATCTTAATATCTAAATCTTTGTCTGATCTGCTACTTATGTTTAGCAATAGTGAATGAAAAAGTTTTCTCATATCTTAGCTTTTTCGGAACCCTCAGTTAAAAAGTGTGGGTATACATGATTATATTATCGGGTTGTGGCTTGTAGACTTGCTAGAGGAGTAATAATTTCTACACCATAGTATAGGACACAGTAATTGCGTGTTCTGAAAAATGCTCTGAGGCGGAAAGTGGGTCCCTGGGGTGCCACTACAATATTTAAGGTGTTGTAAGCCATTTGAATAGTTTATAGAGGGATAATACTCTACTATTTTCGCTTTTTACTTATGTACTTAATATTACATACCCATTATTTCATCTTTTTGTCCTATGGTTCCCACTTCGGCCATCCCCTGATCTTGCTATGCGATCAGCCTATTGTCTTATTAACTAGGAGACTTAATTTCTTAACTTTCAACACTTATCACTGTTTAATTTATTGGGCATATTATAAGCGTAGTCATAGATAAATTCAGTTAAAATTCCGGAAGCAATAACTCTCTGTATCATCTCCATAACAGCCCATCATCACAATATATTGTATCAAGTCCCTGCCACATAAGATGTTGATTACATAATGACTTGTACAGGAAATAATAACAGACATGAACGATGATAGATGTACTATTACTATTATTTGTGAGATTGAAATTTAATCTCAAAAGCTACTAGGCGCTTAAAGTGTACACCTAATTATTATAGCTACATACAGGCTGATGATACCTCTCAAAGCTGCACCAATAAAATATTATGACAGTAATAACAATAAAAGCTACTGTATCAAACTGTTAAAACATTTTTGCCGCAAACAGATATTAAATATTTTGATGTATTTCTACTGTAAAAATTTAGTAAATCTCTACGTTAAGACGGTCGGAGCATTATTTCGTTTACGGAGCCTTTCAAATCCATCGTTGGGTCTCCCACTCTTTGTTGAAAGTTTTCTTCCAGGTTTTTATAAAAGGCGGTTATTCGTAAAACATTACGAATAAGACATTTAATACCTTCAATATAGTGATCAGGTTTGCCCCCCAAAGTCTTATCTTAATAGCAAGGTAAGGAAAACTTGCATGTTTATTACATACAGTTAATCCTCTAAATATCTCAATTGCAAAATATGACATGAATGTATGGATATAAGATCTTATTAATATCAAAGATACGTTCTTTTTAAAGGCGAATGACAAAAAAGGTACAATACGTGGAACTACTGAAGTTAGAGAATATGCTAATCTTCAATTATATTTATATCGGATGTCGATTTTTTCGTTCGTTTCGCTTCAAATGGATTTATACAATGACAATAATAGAATGGAAAATGGAAATCATCTTCCTCCAGTATGTAGTAACATCTGAAACGCACCGATAAATCTCTGATGGCATCTCTGCGTGTAGTTGACAGCGGAAAAGAAAAGCGTAACGGAAATTTATAACTTGGAATTAAATAATAATAATCTGTAGTATGATAGAAGACATCTCCACTGTGAAGTTACGTGAAGAAATAATATGATAAGAAAACGAACAAAAGCATTATACTGTAAAAATTCGAACCACGAGCGATTTAATTCTCTTCCGAATATTCGGCAAAAAAAAACAATCGAGAATAGCCAAGTCCACATCAAAACTGCGAACGATCGAACGAATGTTCCTCGGATTGTAAATTCAACAAAAGAAAAAGATCAACCGGATCGAAGTTTTCGGTTTAATTTTGGTCATAATAATTTGACTTTAATCAATTGTGAATGACTTTATAACAACAAAGCTGAGAATAAATGATCTTCCCTTTGCACCTTTTGCAAATAAATACAGACGAAGAGTCCAAATGATTTTGATTCTATCTCTCCTTTTCTGTAGAAGTAAAGATAAAAAGGTCGTTTGTTGGTATTAGTAGTTTGGACGCACCTTATGGAGTAAAGAAGGAAAGAATGAGACATTTTTGCGATCATTATTATTAAACGCCGAGACCAGAATACGGAATTTCTGTTCAATGCAATGATTTAAAAATTCATCGCACATAATCCCGTTCAGTTATCTACTATTCAACTTACATTTACATATATAGATAGATTTACATAATAACCATTGCTTTTACTTATATTCCCCAAACTCAAAATTTATCGAAATGTTGGGAAAAAAATCTGTACGTTGGCGTTGGTACTATTATTTTAATTTCTCTGTTTTCGTCTATCACCACTCTCTCAGAAGAAGATAGCAGAAATGAATGATTAAGAACGTGAAAAAAGATCGACAAGCCGTTAAAAACTTTCTGAACGGACAAGCGATTTTAACACATGTATGAAAACAATCTTTCCACACGTTTGAAAACCAGCAATAAAATTACATTAAACATAATGTTTCAATTTCACATCAACATACACCACATACCTACGAGGCTAAAACAATATGAATTTTGATCGTTATAATATTTCTAATTTATTTAATACTAGCTGGCCCGGCGAACTTCGTACCGCCTAAGAATCAATGAACGATTTCATACATACATCTTCTTCCCCTTGTCCTAGTTCGGTCGGGGGCCCATTGCCCCTAAGTATCTCCTCCAGAGATAACTGTCCACCGCTGCTTCCAGGACCTCTGGCCACTCCAAACCAAGCCTTTCAACACATGTTCGACACCTGCCCTCTCCCACTGACTTTATGAATGATTAATATTATTAATCTCTTTACAAACTCCCGTAATTGTCAAAGTGTGTCATCGAAGGTATAGTGTAAAAAAATATAATTCACTTGGAACTTTCGCAGTTTAGCGGCCCCACCCGTTGTCGAGTACTTTTTTCCATAGAAAAAGTAATATTTTCGAAACTTGAGGAAATTGTTGCCATATGGAGAATTATTTTTTGGTCACCAAATTTTTGGAAAATTCTTTTATAGGAAAAAAAATTCGCAACTATGAAACTTGAGCGGCCCCACCCGATGTCGAGTAATATGTACGGAATTTTAGGAAATTAATTTTCGAAGTGGATTTTTTTTGCCGGCAAATTAAAATAATTCTACATATGGCAACAATTTCCTCATGTTTCAAAAATATTACCCTTTCTATGGAAAAAAAGTACCCGACAACGGGTGGGGCCGCTAAAATGCGAAAGTTACATTCATTTTTTTTTTACATAGACAATTCACACACATCGAGCTAGTCCCAAACTTAGATGAATCTTGATTATGGGTACTAACGCGACGATACACACATATGCAATGCACTATATATGTACATATATATGTAACACCCAGACCCAGGACAATTTGAAAAAGGTCATTCTTCACTTTGCCCTGTCCGGGAATCGAACCCGAGACCTCGTGACTCAAAGGAAAAAGCTCCGCGCCACACCGGCCGACATGAACAATTTATATTGAACAATTATACTTAACTCAGATTTGTTTATAAATTATCTGCAGTACGTAATATAATTATGTAGGTACTAATTTTTTTTTCAGGTAGATTTTACCTATTCATTTAAAATTTATAAAAATTCTTTCCATGATTTTTAAAAATTGAAATATTAGAACTACAGATGTTAAATTGTATGGATAACGATTCTAATTTGAGAATGTATAGAAAATTATCATATAAATAGGCCAATCTATAAAAAAAACTTCATTGTTGATTTTGTATAATTCTCCATATTGCATTTTTAATTGAAATTAAAAATGTATGGCGTAAATAATTTTCTTCGTAATTTTTCTTCTCTGTCTGCAAATTTCATTACACAATCTTGCATTAGAACTACCTACATGAACACATTCTTATTTTCATCTTTAATAGCACAATTTTTGGTTCAATAATAATTTTCCATCTGCAAAAATAAAATACAATTTCAAATATAATCTGTGCACGTCCACATTTATGTGACTGAAGATCTATCGATACATAAATATTAGTCGAATAATGCGGTAGTTACATGGCAATAGGTTGTATCTCGCATTTTTTGCGTTTTCAAGTTTGTTCCATAAAATGCTCAAAATAGTGTAATATTTGATGTGGCGAAAGGATATGTCTCTTTATTCACTGTGTCGGTGTTTAGGTAGTAGAATTCCATATCGAAAAAATAAAACAGGTGTTTTATTCTACTAAAGATTGACAATGTCCTCATAAGACGAAAGACGTCTCTCTCACAAAATAAAATCTTTAGTAGAATAAAACACCTGTTATATTTTTTCAATATGTCTCTTTATAGTCAGAATAAAGAGAGAAAAGACGTAACTTATTGACATGTAGAAAGATTGTTTTCATCAACATGGCAAAAAAAACTCAAATATTTTTAAACTGCAAGAAATTTTTTAGTGAATGTTACATATGTACATCTTGTAGAAGAAATTATTAAGAGAATGTTACATCTATCTTGTAGAAATAATAATTACCTTCATTTTGATATATAATGCTCGAAATTCGGCTGAAATATCTCTTTTGCAAACTTTGTTTTTGCTCTCCTGTAAAATTATGTTTTAGTGAGATACAACCTATTGCCATGTAACTACCGAATTATAGTAAACAAATATTAGTACACATTTCGTTCATATTAGTTATAGTAATTTGGTTCTTAATATAGCAGAACCTACGGATTATTTTAGCACAATGCAACAGGCGACGTGGGGGCGCTAATAGAGCCATAACTCTCCATATTGTTTTTATTTTTGAAATTAAAAATGTATGGCGTAAATAATTTTCTTCATATTGTTTCTTCCCGTGAATTTGTAAGATGTTTTAATAGCCTATAGTTTATTCCGGGCGGAGAAGAATCCAACAAATCAGAGATCATTCAAATCGGTACAGCCATTCTTGAGTTATAAGTGTTGTAACACACACGTCTTCCTTTTATATATTAGATTTATCGTGAACAATACGAGTTTAATAACGTAGGTCATAATGATGTAGGTGAGGGCACTAATGAAACAATAATTTCATGGAAAACTGTTCACGTATGTATGAGTAATAACTTGAATAATCATAAAGGATAATAATAATAATAATCATATAAAACGTGAACGGGCATTAATTAATATTATCAACAACACAATAGTAGAACAACGTAGATGCATGCAGAAGGAAGGTAATAATAAAATTATTACGAATAAATACTAGCATTATACCTAACTTCACTCGTGGAATATGCTGAAATCAAAATGATACAAATTATATCCTATGCAAACTCCCAGCAAAATGATAAAATAAGCGATGAAAATTATAGAAAAATAATATAATATTGTATCCTAAATATTCAATGTGATACCTACAATAGATGTAACTTCTGACGAGTATACCATTATGTATGCGAGATTCTCATTTAATCTATTTATTTATTTACTAGCTGGCCCGGCGAACTTCGTACCGCCTAAGAATCAATGAACGATTTCATACATACATCTTCTTCCCCTTGTCCTAGTTCGGTCGGGGGCCCATTGCCCCTAAGTATCTCCTCCAGAGATAACTGTCCACCGCTGCTTCCAGGACCTCTGGCCACTCCAAACCAAGCCTTTCAACACATGTTCGACACCTGCCCTCTCCCACTGACTTTATGAATGATTAATATTATTAATCTCTTTACAAACTCCCGTAATTGTCAAAGTGTGTCATCGAAGGTATAGTGTAAAAAATATACCTAATTCATTTGGAACTTTCGCAGTTTAGCGGCCCCACCCGTTGTCGAGTACTTTTTTCCATAGAAAAAGTAATATTTTCGAAACTTGAGGAAATTGTTGCCATATGGAGAATTATTTTTTGGTCACCAAATTTTTGGAAAATTCTTTTATAGGAAAAAAAATTCGCAACTATGAAACTTGAGCGGCCCCACCCGATGTCGAGTAATATGTACGGAATTTTAGGAAATTAATTTTCGAAGTGGATTTTTTTTGCCGGCAAATTAAAATAATTCTACATATGGCAACAATTTCCTCATGTTTCAAAAATATTACCCTTTCTATGGAAAAAAAGTACCCGACAACGGGTGGGGCCGCTAAAATGCGAAAGTTACATTCATTTTTTTTTACATAGACAATTCACACACATCGAGCTAGTCCCAAACTTAGATGAATCTTGATTATGGGTACTAACGCGACGATACACACATATGCAATGCACTATATATGTACATATATATGTAACACCCAGACCCAGGACAATTTGAAAAAGGTCATTCTTCACTTTGCCCTGTCCGGGAATCGAACCCGAGACCTCGTGACTCAAAGGAAAAAGCTCCGCGCCACACCGGCCGACATGAACAATTTATATTGAACAATTATACTTAACTCAGATTTGTTTATAAATTATCTGCAGTACGTAATATAATTATGTAGGTACTAATTTTTTTTTCAGGTAGATTTTACCTATTCATTTAAAATTTATAAAAATTCTTTCCATGATTTTTAAAAATTGAAATATTAGAACTACAGATGTTAAATTGTATGGATAACGATTCTAATTTGAGAATGTATAGAAAATTATCATATAAATAGGCCAATCTATAAAAAAAACTTCATTGTTGATTTTGTATAATTCTCCATATTGCATTTTTAATTGAAATTAAAAATGTATGGCGTAAATAATTTTCTTCGTAATTTTTCTTCTCTGTCTGCAAATTTCATTACACAATCTTGCATTAGAACTACCTACATGAACACATTCTTATTTTCATCTTTAATAGCACAATTTTTGGTTCAATAATAATTTTCCATCTGCAAAAATAAAATACAATTTCAAATATAATCTGTGCACGTCCACATTTATGTGACTGAAGATCTATCGATACATAAATATTAGTCGAATAATGCGGTAGTTACATGGCAATAAGTTGTATCTCGCATTTTTTGCGTTTTCAAGTTTGTTCCATAAAATGCTCAAAATAGTGTAATATTTGATGTGGCGAAAGGATATGTCTCTTTATTCACTGTGTCGGTGTTTAGGTAGTAGAATTCCATATCGAAAAAATAAAACAGGTGTTTTATTCTACTAAAGATTGACAATGTCCTCATAAGACGAAAGACGTCTCTCTCACAAAATAAAATCTTTAGTAGAATAAAACACCTGTTATATTTTTTCAATATGTCTCTTTATAGTCAGAATAAAGAGAGAAAAGACGTAACTTATTGACATGTAGAAAGATTGTTTTCATCAACATGGCAAAAAAAACTCAAATATTTTTAAACTGCAAGAAATTTTTTAGTGAATGTTACATATGTACATCTTGTAGAAGAAATTATTAAGAGAATGTTACATCTATCTTGTAGAAATAATAATTACCTTCATTTTGATATATAATGCTCGAAATTCGGCTGAAATATCTCTTTTGCAAACTTTGTTTTTGCTCTCCTGTAAAATTATGTTTTAGTGAGATACAACCTATTGCCATGTAACTACCGAATTATAGTAAACAAATATTAGTACACATTTCGTTCATATTAGTTATAGTAATTTGGTTCTTAATATAGCAGAACCTACGGATTATTTTAGCACAATGCAACAGGCGACGTGGGGGCGCTAATAGAGCCATAACTCTCCATATTGTTTTTATTTTTGAAATTAAAAATGTATGGCGTAAATAATTTTCTTCATATTGTTTCTTCCCGTGAATTTGTAAGATGTTTTAATAGCCTATAGTTTATTCCGGGCGGAGAAGAATCCAACAAATCAGAGATCATTCAAATCGGTACAGCCATTCTTGAGTTATAAGTGTTGTAACACACACGTCTTCCTTTTATATATTAGATTTACATTATGACGTGGATGTAAAGTCCTAGAATTGGTCAATTGTACAGTGGTGTCCTCGAGGTGCTTTGGCACGTAAACGACACCTTAATGTTGTCCAATAATAAATAAATATTACGCTGTTTTTTTTTGTCAAATTCGCGCGCTTGGACATCGCTTTTGCAGAAAAAACTGTGAAAACAAAACAATGCTCGAGTTTTATAACAGCTATGATTTTTGAAAAGTGTCGGTAAAGTAAAATTAGAAGGATATTAATGTATTTGTGAATATTGTTTTGAACAATAATTTTACTACCAAAAAACGTGATAAAAGCATGCAAGTTCTCGCAGAAGGAAGTAGCGCTTCCCTATCGCTTGCCTTAAAATTAAAAGAAGCTTTAAAGTAAGCATACATAGATATTAACAAATTTATTAAAATATTTATGCTGAGTTTAACTTATATGAGCTATGATATTGCTCTACGATAGCTGTAGGTACACATAGGTGTGTATCGTGATGGTAATGCTGGTGTGTTTCATGACATAGGTGGCATTGTATGGCAAGCCAGGATATAGCGGTCTGCATCCTACTATTATAAAACGGGCGGTTTTCAACAACGACAATAAATTAATATTCCGTGAATTAAAAATTGCGCATTTACATAACGAATGTTATAAAAAACATGGAACAGATATTTACTCTTTATATTTCCACATCTTTCTGAGTCTTGAGCGGACCAAATCTAATCGCCATCGACGAGTCGCTTTTCTTTCCCATTCTAGATCTCCATTTCAGAATTATTTATTTTATTTCTAGTATACATTGAATACAACTAACTCAACCAATCAAAGTAAAAATTATCATATTCAATAGAATAAAAAATAAACATCAATGCAAAAATAAACACTTTTTAAATACGGCTACGGGCTTTTAATAGATAAAACAAACCCCAAAATCTGGAGAAAATTTGTACTGAGGAAGCATCGTGAAAATTGCATTTTAGCGCCTGACAATCACGTTGACATTGATATTTTTTGGTATAATCTTTTGATCTACATATTATATAAACACAGTAATCACTACTGAAAATACATCTTATCAAGAATATCTTATCAGTCGGAACAGATAATGCACTAAGTAACACAGATAACAAATTAAAAATATACACATTTACATCTATTGAAAACGCGATTAATTTCCCCTCTGAAAAAAGTTTCCAAAACACACAAATGTAAATTCAATCTATCTGCCTAACAAAAGGAGGGTATTTATTATGTCCGGCCTAAACGAAAAAAATACGACATAGCGGAAATATAAATAAAAATATACAAAGAGTGAGTAGGTACCAAGTACCGAATGAACATAAGTTTGTGAGTAGGTATCGATTGAAATGAAAACGCTGCTGCCGGTCTAGACTGCAATGAGTCACCCTCTATGTAATGTCAGTAGTGCTACGCTAAAGACAGTGAAGATCGTCTACAGAATATAACATAATAATATTGCTCACTATGATCTTTAATAGCATTATTATTATGATACACGGATGGATTGTGTTATACAATATTGTTTCAAGCAATATCGACTCTATAAGATATAAACGATGTTTTGAATCGAGTTAACATTGATAGTTGTAAGCTGTAAGTGAACACGTGGACTTATTTATTGCACAGGTGCACAAGTAATAGAATTTTATAATTGAATTCATGGAAAATAAGCGATCTCTTCTAATAAGCATTTTTAATATTGAGAGAGACGTCTATCGATTTACCTATAAGGTCTTTATCAATAAACTGATAATGATCTTGTAAGTTGAAAGTTGTCCTTCTGCATATTTAAAAAAATCTATAGAAGAAAATTATTTTTTTCTGACTTGATACATCACATTTTCCGTAGCATTACATACACTAATGAAAATCGGTAAAATTTACTTCATCTACATGTGTCGTGTCGAGAACCCCTGACGTTGACTATCATTTGTGAGAATGTGTCTCTATTAGGTGTAGTCCGAAACAACTCTTCGACACTCTGTACACGTAATTTACACCGCATTTAATTATGTTGTATTCCATTTCAACAGTGATGCTAATTGATTTCGTTGTAAATACAATGTAACATGAGTAATACAGGTATTCACGTTGGGATTTCAATATGATGTACTCCGATACTCCTATTCAAATTCAAATGTGTAAAAATATATAGTTGTGTATAAACAAAAATTCATTCGTAACTTACTTACATGAGTTCATAAACATTATTTTTTTTATACTTACTTTATCTTCAACGAAAGCGACTCTAAACTATTTACAAACTATTTAGCTGCTTTAATAATTAAATTAAAAAAGTTATGAATCAGTAATTACATTTAATCTACAATTCAGCGAATCATACATATCCTGAATGTATTATTTTCTTGTAAGCATGAAGAGGACGATCTGCATATTTATTATTAGGAGTTGGTCCGCTGGCACTATGGCATACCCTACTCAAAGGATATGCCATAATGGTATTGTAATAAAAGTATTTTTAATATACATATTTGAACTCAGAAATTGAAAATTTGCGTAGGTATATTTTACAGGGACTGTTATGAAGCGGAGTGAATATCGTACACCTTCATGTAAAAAATACAAAATTTCTTCTGTGCATTAAAAATCCTACTACTAGGTATATCATCACGGTATATATTTTTCTCCCTAAAGCACGAGCTACGCTCAATTTTGGGGAGTAATTGTATTAGGAAAATAAATGTATTGTGTTATTGTTCGATTATTGTAAAATGATATTGTGTTTAATAAACTATTATTATTATTATTATATTCCACAAGTGGGGTAGCCAGCAAATCAGTTGCATGTAATAAACATACGAGCTTTCCTCTCCGTTCAACTATAAAAACAAGACATTCAGGATGGATGGAAAACCTCATCACTGAATTTAAGATGTAATATGTCTTAATTATGCCATAATAATATGCCATAACACTTGTGGGATGTGCCGTGATGGTATAGTAGTAGTAGTAGTATATGTCTTAATTTTTTCGAATACCTGCCTTTAATAGGACACTCGAAAACATTCGGAGAAGAGTGGGAGACCATTATTTTACCGGTTGCTCTAAGGGATAATATCGTGATGGAAAAAATAAGCGAAATCTTGTTTATCTTAATTTCTAATAAGCGTGCTTAGTTAGAAATTAAGATAAACAGAAAGGCACGTCTAATAATTAAGAATCCTCGTCGTGAAAATTATACTAGAGTGAGGTTTTATACAACGTTCTGAGGGCAATGGATTTTTTACAGTGCATATAAATAAATAAAAAAACGACACAACATCCACATTTATACTTACTTCCGTTTACGATAGTGTTATGACAATAAAATCGACATATTATTGTGAAAAGTACTTATGATTCAAATTAATAAAATATATAACAGATAAGTAATAAACATTATTACATATCTATACACTTGTACATAGATCAACAAGTTGTCATCATTAATGCACATGAGTCAGTGCAATGCACTTGTGTAAAGTGTCATGAAGTGTATTGTTGTCGCATAGTAGTAGGTATTATAAGTAAACTGGAATCATAACAATAACAAAGCAAACTTTCATTGATAATACGAAAACTGAGCGAAGTAATAATATATACAAGAAATTAATTTGTAGGTAATTTGTATTGAGATAGGTAAGTATTAAATGGTAAATACTCTATCATCTTTTCATCCCCAGACCATGTGTTCCAGCGAAGTAGTCATACAGAATTACAGATAATAGTGCTGGACAAGGAGTAGGTATATTAGAACATACATCTATTCTATGTATTTCATATATGAAGATACATATATTATATCAACAGTTAACTGAAAGAAACTATTGAATATTTTCTAAGCGAAAACAACAAAGTCGATAGATGATCTACATAATTATTATTATTAAAGACCTATATGTACCATCATCTACAAACTTCGAATACCTTTCCAAAAAAAAAGTATTGCTAAAACAAAGAAATGCCAACTTTTGGAAGATTTGTAGGAAAATGTTTACATTTACAGAATAATTTATAGTAGGCAGCAGCAATTCGAGGCTGTAAGATATTAAATTAGAGATTCAACCCTCAGGGTTTTAAATTTCAACCTTGTGCCAATTTTCAAAATGTTCGCGAGTCGTTGGGCAAGGGCGTACAGACTTTTAGATGGGGGAGAAGGCGCAGCAGCTTTGCAAGATTTGGTTGTTTCTATCACGAATTCATTCAAAAAAAATTATCCAGTATAACATTTTATGACTGGCTTCTAAAGTAATTTTTCGAATATTTTAGTAGGTACTATTCACTACAATATTTTGAACTTCTTGGAGGAGGCAGCTGCCCCTCTCTTTGCCCACCATTGTGTACGCCTTTACTCCAAGGTAATAATTATAATCCCCAAAATTTACCCTCACGAGTGTGTTAACAAAAATGACTAATAAATTATTTAGTATCGGTTGGTTTAAGTGCGTAGTTATCACGCGAAATATCATGTAGAAAGTAAATGAAATGAATGGTTTATGAATATGAGCCACTTAAATTATGTACCCAAGTACACACACAATGTCCTCTGATTCATATCGCGCAAATTTTATTAAAGTCGGGTAGGTTAAATGTAGGTACCTACTCATAGTTATAAAAGGTATTAAATTTTCATACAATGAAATTTGTGTGGGGTATTCAAATTTTCAAGCAACTTTGGCAATACATTTAGATATATACAATACAGGTGCATTGTACCTAGTGGGGCAGCAACACCAACGCATTGTTAATTGTTACATAAATAATTGTGGTATTATTTATATAAATGTGAAGTAAATATTTTATGAATAAAGAAATTATTATTATTATGAATATGCTTGCACACTTTTCGAAGAGAAAATTTCGAGTCGCGTGATGGCGTCATGACACGCAGACTTCCTTTTTCAATCTACATCGAGACGTCAAGCGTAAAATACATCCATAATTTTCAAACAATGCGTAAATACTATGTTCGAAAACATGATTATTTTCTTATTCCTTTGCATTGTGTAAGTATGACAGATTAATCTGTATACTAAATAAAACTGATGCATGCCTAACTTTAGGAGTATTTTAATATCCAAGTTTACCAGTTAGTGATGAAAATCTCACTTATGTGAAAAGTGACGCGTAAATTTTCAGTATACATAACACATCAATACACCGAAGACAATTTTATATTATATTCTGGCAACACCGGAATAATCAGAATGGGTGCGGTTTTACGGCAACATTGTATACAATGTAGTACATAATATTATTCAGACTTTATATCAAATACGGGAAAAGTGGGATAGGCTGAGACATCTAACAATAATCTAGGAATAACGACAATCTACAAATAATACATACCTTATAGTGAAAATGACAAAAAGGCGTTATTTTATTACACTCTTAGTTGATTACAACACACCTCCTATTGGTAGATTACCTATATATATCGACGTTATTGTTTTCTATATTAGTTTGTAAATCCAGCGTTACTCGGCGAATGATAATCTAATTGGCCAAACAATAACTGTGCTGTTTCACACAAATGGAGCGACTTTTGGTTTAACAAAATTGATAAAAAAAGTACGATGTCTATTAGTTTAATTACTAATAATAGCTGTACCTTTTAAACTGGCCTGTTCCATTAAAACTATATAATTGTCAATACTTACTTCCGATAGCCGAAAAGCCATTGCAGGGCCTTTGCCTCCAAAACAATAGATCTCAAAGCCTTTCTACCTAGAACAATTGTTATTACTTATTTAAATCATTCATCTGCAATCTGTAATTCTTAATAACTTGGAATAATTTTTCGTTTCACTTTTACGTTCTTGTTATGTATGAGCATTGATCATACAGCTGCTAGATTGCACAGATTAAATGAAAATTGTACAACAATCATAAAAATAATGAGATATTTTACGATTCACTTGTTATCGGATTCTTCGCTGTGAATCAGCGGAAGATAATATAAATATTTTAGGAGCAGTTAATATGAGTAAACAATATCTTGTCATTCAATATAAAAGTATTTTTTGTATATTAAGGGCTTAGGCCGTTTATTTAATAAATAAAATAAGTAACATTACAAGATAAACAAAAACATTGCATTAGAAGATAAACAAAAAAAATGGGGTGACGTTAACAAAAAAAAATTGTACAGAAGGTTGTTTTTTTGTACTAATAAAACAATAAGAGGGTCTATCTATACAGGATAAAATATCACAGACATACTTAAAAACAAGCTAAATTATTTATATGATCCCCTACAATGTATAATAAAACAATGAACACCTAAACACATTAACTGATATCTCAATTCAATAACATTACCGTACTACAACAAACAATGGCACACACACACACACACATATACATAGACGTAATAGAAATTAATTCCTACAATAATAAAGAGCTAACTTTATAATGTATCTACACATACGTAGTTCTCATACAGGTGTTGATACACAACATAATCTATAGAGCTACAAAAATGCAATAGGTTTATCGCGACAATCATTCATCTCGATAAATATCTGGTAACTAACAGTTTTATCTTAATAAAATACTTACCTATCAAATCACTCGATAATGGGTGGATGGCCAAAAAATAAAAAAAAATAATAATAAAGAAACATGAATCATCGAAACGGAAAACGTTTATGACAGTGGAGAGGAAGTTCTTTATGAGACAAAAATGAGTAGTCTATATATTTTTTTTAATAATCGAAAAGATTTATTTACTAAGAGATTTGTGTTATCGTAATTAGGTTACCACATATCCTTACATGATAATATAAAACATATAAACGCATATTTTACTTAGTCGAATCATTCACTGGATATTTTTATAACAAGATCTACGTAAGAATAGTACCTATTAGTGTCATTGTTTGAAACCTTCGTGGGAGAAGATAATTCAAATACCTAATTATTATTTTGTAAATAATGAACTAATGTGGGGTTTTCATTGTTTACAGAATCATGTTGAAACTGAAAAGAGATAAACAATTACTATGTTCTCTTGACAGATATTTTTGCACGACGATAATTTATAAAACTTCGATAAAATTCAAAGAAATAATGTATTATGTTATTATAATAATTCCTTCACTACATAGAGCAACAAGAATACATTATGCAGTCATGAGATGATATAACGTCTTCACTTCGCCACATCAATCCAAAATCACTTTGATTAGTTTTTGCACTATTCTAAATAAACGCTATTACGCGATGAATATATCAATGCACAAAGAGTGATATTCTGTTCTTCTCAAGAATATCCACTCGTTTGCGAGTGATTGAGCAGAGAGTGATATAATCGGTTAATCCAGAGATGTATCATTATTGGGTTAGTATTAAAATTATTTAATGTCAAAAATTAAGATAACTTACAGTATTAGAATCTAATTTAGTATTCAATAACATAAAGTATTTTCTAAATACTAAAATATTTCGCGAAAAGGTAAAGCATCCGAGTTTCTGTAAATTATGCTAATTCTACATCGAACACAAAGCAAAAAAATATGAGCGAGGGTTAAATAAAACCATTAAAAAGCTCTGACCAGTCGATGATAACAACACAATATTATGTACATATATACATCCATTTTATTATCATGTTATGATGTGGTACCTATATTTAGTATCTACAGAATGTAAGGACACTGACCAAGGGGAGGTCATGGAAATCACTAACACAGTGCCACATGGGTATGTAGTTAGGTAGTTACCTTATCTTTATACTACATACAATTGGTAATTTTTTATGCGTAGCACTGTAAACATTCTCAATTAATTATTCTAATAATTAGCTATTTTTAAGTCGCTGGTATAAAAGTAACACATCTACATATTTAGTATGTTAGTATTTGAATCAAATTAACACGTTTATTCGGTGTATTGTACATGCACAGAATAAGGCATAATTTCAGTATATATTGTAAGTTAGTGAATCAAATGTTATATTATGGTAGGTACAGGTATTACTCATTCATTACATTCATCACCTTGCAAATTCAATGAGTATTACTGATAAACAAATAGATCAAAAATAAAGCTGACCAAACCTTAATAAAGAAATATGTATATACCTACATAAAGGTCTACTTATCGGCCGGCGGTTGTTAGTGGAGAATCATTATATTGAGAAATTAAAATAATAATAAATAATTAATAATAAATAGAATTAAACACCATGTTTTATTTGATTTTATTTTTACATATTTCTGAAATAGTATAATTTATTGCTGTATGTGGCCGTCACTGTTGACATCCTCTCTCATCAGCCACACTGCATATAACTTTTTTTTGTATGCAATTTAATATCTTATCATTCACTTAAGATTAGGTAAGTCACAGGGGATAAAATATTAATTCCACTGTTGCTAGACCAAGCACAATTTAATGGAAGGACGGATGTAAGAACATCAAACAAATATGAATACATTTAGAATACCTATATAACATTATAATGCAAATATGGTTGTATCTAGACATGCATTGCAAGGGCCACTGCATGATATTATGAGGTGGGTACAAGTATCAACACACTATTACATTAAATCGATACAACAATGTTGCATGCTGCATGCTATTAGGGTCATTACTTGTTACATACGTGCATATATCGCGATATTAGGAATATCATTAATGCAATATTTGATAATATAACAGTTACGGAGTGAATACTTCCTTTCATACACTTGGAAAACAAAAACAGAAAATTAGAGTAGAATTCATGTAAGAGTGCCCCGCTCATAGATAAAGGAATAAAACACCCGTCAGTAATGAGAATGCTACACACCATACAATGCACCAGCCAATCACAGTGATGCTACTCGGTTTCTAATACAATCACGCGTTCTGTAATACACATTACCTGTGACTGTGTGCGTAGCGTTGCTAGGGCACTTTAAAAAAAATTCAAGTCGACTTACTCTGAATGTGTATAGGTTTACTTACTCTGAGCGTGTTTTTGGTTATTATTACTAATCCATGACATAAGGAATATTTGTAAAGGGACACTTTTATTAAAGAATATTTATACATGCAGTAAAAGCATCGGTGTCGAAGAATGAAACACCAATTAACATGAATCCATTTCAAATCTTTCCAGCGGGCAACAATATAAAAGAACACATTAAGTACCTACTTCAATTTTCAGAGTGATACGAATCACTCTGTGGCGTTAATACCTGTATTTACATTTATGCTTTTTTTAAAGCATTCTTTCAATCCTTTAAACTAAAAATATTAAATAATTCTAAGTAGAAATAATTGATTTAAATGTACTCAAATAATGAAAAAAAAAACAATTACAGTCTCAATTTTCCGATAAAAAAAAAATCTAGCGTATAATTTCAACAAATTACTTCCTATCGATTTTATTACAACTATAGCATAAATTTACTAAAATATATATAATTTATGTATAAGTACAACAAAGATAAACCTAATTATTACAGTGTCGATGAATGACATAATACAAGTCGTATGGTAGATACCTACCACACACATAGACTAAACATTGAAATAATTAAATTAATATAGTCTGCCAGACGAAACGTATTATAATATTATGTATAACACTTTAATCCTCTGATCACACAATATAAAATCTATTGTCCAGATAGCCAGATGAGTCATGCCTATATAACAGTAAGTACGACTACAGACAACACATGACATATGCCTATTAAATTATACATATTATATTAACTACTATGTATTCTTGTGACTCTATAGAAAATATTGCCTGTTAGTGAATAATAATAATACCTAATATAGGTCAATACAGCACTCTACGGCGCTTATTATTATACCTACATAATATGTTATAATAATTTATACCGTAGCATAGAATCGCGTAGTAAGTAGATGTAATATTATAATTCTTATGTAATATAACAACGTATATGTATCGTAGGTCAATAGCTTGTAGTAAGTAGTAAGAGATCGAATTATATGCAATATAAAAAGACCGAAATATGAACAAAAACGCTGAGAATAATATGCAAGATAATAATTTATTATGCATTGGTATTGCATGTCTAATTTTCAATAATGCAAATTATGGTCAAAAACATGCGATATATATTTATTTTCTTATAAAATAAACATGCGAAATATATTTTACAGTTCAATTACAATACGATGCACTTTAAAAATGTTTGAGAAATGTAAGGAAAGGCGGAGACAATAATATACCTATCCAAAATATATAAATTTTCGATATATCACTTGAATCAATACGTATATGAAAATGTGTCAAATAAAATTGTCACATTTAATTATTTGTGACGCCAACAGAAGATGAATATCAAGACTTTCTGCGACTGGTGAAATATGAGATATCGTTTTGATAATTTGGATGTCTAAAATTTGAATTGCCGTATTACCAATTCAAGTTACTTTCCATTCTTGTCTAGGGGAAATAAAAAATCTGTTAAAAATAAGAGACAGATTTTAGAAAATCAAATCTATAGCATTACTAGCTTTTCGGTCACTAACCTCGGTCACTAACCTTCGGTCACTAACCATTAACCTTTTCGGTCAATTTCTACTATAGGTTATCCAATACTATCTTGTTAGAAAATATATCTTGATGATCATAGTTTTTTTTTCATTACCTGTTTTTCCACAAGTGGCGTACCCGGTAAATTATATTAATATCTACGTAATAAACATGAGAGTTGTTCTTTCCGTGCTGATCTAGCCGAATTCTTACAAAAATTAGGCAAAATCTGTATTTGCATATAACTGTAGTTTTCTTTCAATAACATCAAAATACATAATACTAGTAGGCTACCTATGTTACCTCATTGTTATAATTATGTAACAGAAATCAAAAGTTCATTATTACAAACACTAGAGATTAGTAATTACAGTATAATATAATATGTAACAGTAGGTACTGTAAAGTATAGTAACCGATGTTATCTTAAGGTTTATGTTCTATACAATATGATATTACAACACAGCATAAAGAACTAGTCTCCTACTTTTTTATAGATGTCACATAATACATATGTAATATTGTTATGGCAGAGTAAAAGAATCGTTAGCATATAAGTGACAGTTTCAGTACAATTAAATACTAGAACTTCATGCTAATTAAATAACCTACATTTATACTGCATATTTTTATGAAATATTTATATCAACTTCTACTAAATGTTCTTCGGGCAGTATTTATTTTATTCTTCACTGTACACTAGTCACAATATCAATAACTACACAGTCTCAAAATTATTTATTGATGCAACCAAGGGCTGTTGCTATCATATCTTCGATTTGAACATGATGTATGACTTGATGACGTACAATAGTCTCTAAAACTATCTTAAGAGAAAAAAAATTGTTTTGGTTTTGAGTTTTCTCGAGTGACTTCAATTTGGTTTTGAACTGCTGATGGTTAATGTGGCTTAAAACACTAATGGTATGCTACAAAATGACAGATTTCTTTTCGGTTTAACAAGTTTCCGATTTAACAACATCTTTTAGTTTCAATAGGTACCATGGAATATCTAGAATTTTCATTTAAACTTAAATATTATTTTCAGTAAAATGCCCAACAGCCATTTTAAATAATCAATTGCAATTGTCGGAGATGTGTGAGGTTGAGGTGTAAGATGTTGTTAGATGGAGAACACAATGGCGGAGATTCTGATACGAACACGTCCAGAGGATGAATAATACCAGAACCCCAAATATTGGCCTACATGGACTACCTAAGTCAAGACTTCAAAACAATGGAAGGACAACTGAGACACCACATCGTAAGAGGACCTTCCTGCATAAACAGACCTTTGGGACTAATAAAAGATTATGAAGAAGAATTGCAATACAGTAGAAAAACTTTGCAACGAGATGCAACTAGGATAAACAAAAAATAAATGAGTAATCACACATGAAAACAGGATGAACTTATAAACAAGGATAAATTTTATAGGACAAATGACTAATGTATTCTTGATTACTTACAGCATAGGGATGGTCTTAGTCGAACCATTGACGTAGAGGGATAATTCATATTAATATTTGATTCACAAAATTAGTCACTTCACCAAACATAGGTTGTTTAACAATATGACATTTGTATAATTGTGATGTATTGTGTGGTTTACCAGACAGGTAATAAGTATGTATGACATTACAATCAACATTTGTGTTTACGCGGTGGTGAGTATTCAGACTATTTAATTTGATATTTAAGTTATTCGTGAAAGAAACTAATATGAACCAAGTTATTATACCAGCCAAAACAGTCCGCGTACAGGTACATAAAATACCAAAGTCAGAAATTAAATATTAACAAAAAAAAACATAGCTAATGTACCTATTTATTATGTGGCATTTATTTCTGTGCAAAATAAAGAACACTAGAATTATAAAGAAAGATAGGCACTCTCTATCGCTTATTTTATGTTTATATTACAATTTTTCTTACCAGCGTGACAAATTTCTGTATATCCATCTATACCCTCACGCTGTGGGGCAGGTAGAGAGAACAGAACGCCACATTGCTCAATCCTTACATATTTCTTTTGCCTCCTCCACATTCGCGCAATTTCTCAATCTAGGAATAACGACAATCTACAAATAATACATACCTTATAGTGAAAATGACAAAAAGGCGTTATTTTATTACACTCTTAGTTGATTACAACACACCTCCTATTGGTAGATTACCTATATATATCGACGTTATTGTTTTCTATATTAGTTTGTAAATCCAGCGTTACTCGGCGAATGATAATCTAATTGGCCAAACAATAACTGTGCTGTTTCACACAAATGGAGCGACTTTTGGTTTAACAAAATTGATAAAAAAAGTACGATGTCTATTAGTTTAATTACTAATAATAGCTGTACCTTTTAAACTGGCCTGTTCCATTAAAACTATATAATTGTCAATACTTACTTCCGATAGCCGAAAAGCCATTGCAGGGCCTTTGCCTCCAAAACAATAGATCTCAAAGCCTTTCTACCTAGAACAATTGTTATTACTTATTTAAATCATTCATCTGCAATCTGTAATTCTTAATAACTTGGAATAATTTTTCGTTTCACTTTTACGTTCTTGTTATGTATGAGCATTGATCATACAGCTGCTAGATTGCACAGATTAAATGAAAATTGTACAACAATCATAAAAATAATGAGATATTTTACGATTCACTTGTTATCGGATTCTTCGCTGTGAATCAGCGGAAGATAATATAAATATTTTAGGAGCAGTTAATATGAGTAAACAATATCTTGTCATTCAATATAAAAGTATTTTTTGTATATTAAGGGCTTAGGCCGTTTATTTAATAAATAAAATAAGTAACATTACAAGATAAACAAAAACATTGCATTAGAAGATAAACAAAAAAAATGGGGTGACGTTAACAAAAAAAAAATTGTACAGAAGGTTGTTTTTTTGTACTAATAAAACAATAAGAGGGTCTATCTATACAGGATAAAATATCACAGACATACTTAAAAACAAGCTAAATTATTTATATGATCCCCTACAATGTATAATAAAACAATGAACACCTAAACACATTAACTGATATCTCAATTCAATAACATTACCGTACTACAACAAACAATGGCACACACACACACACACATATACATAGACGTAATAGAAATTAATTCCTACAATAATAAAGAGCTAACTTTATAATGTATCTACACATACGTAGTTCTCATACAGGTGTTGATACACAACATAATCTATAGAGCTACAAAAATGCAATAGGTTTATCGCGACAATCATTCATCTCGATAAATATCTGGTAACTAACAGTTTTATCTTAATAAAATACTTACCTATCAAATCACTCGATAATGGGTGGATGGCCAAAAAATAAAAAAAAATAATAATAAAGAAACATGAATCATCGAAACGGAAAACGTTTATGACAGTGGAGAGGAAGTTCTTTATGAGACAAAAATGAGTAGTCTATATATTTTTTTTAATAATCGAAAAGATTTATTTACTAAGAGATTTGTGTTATCGTAATTAGGTTACCACATATCCTTACATGATAATATAAAACATATAAACGCATATTTTACTTAGTCGAATCATTCACTGGATATTTTTATAACAAGATCTACGTAAGAATAGTACCTATTAGTGTCATTGTTTGAAACCTTCGTGGGAGAAGATAATTCAAATACCTAATTATTATTTTGTAAATAATGAACTAATGTGGGGTTTTCATTGTTTACAGAATCATGTTGAAACTGAAAAGAGATAAACAATTACTATGTTCTCTTGACAGATATTTTTGCACGACGATAATTTATAAAACTTCGATAAAATTCAAAGAAATAATGTATTATGTTATTATAATAATTCCTTCACTACATAGAGCAACAAGAATACATTATGCAGTCATGAGATGATATAACGTCTTCACTTCGCCACATCAATCCAAAATCACTTTGATTAGTTTTTGCACTATTCTAAATAAACGCTATTACGCGATGAATATATCAATGCACAAAGAGTGATATTCTGTTCTTCTCAAGAATATCCACTCGTTTGCGAGTGATTGAGCAGAGAGTGATATAATCGGTTAATCCAGAGATGTATCATTATTGGGTTAGTATTAAAATTATTTAATGTCAAAAATTAAGATAACTTACAGTATTAGAATCTAATTTAGTATTCAATAACATAAAGTATTTTCTAAATACTAAAATATTTCGCGAAAAGGTAAAGCATCCGAGTTTCTGTAAATTATGCTAATTCTACATCGAACACAAAGCAAAAAAATATGAGCGAGGGTTAAATAAAACCATTAAAAAGCTCTGACCAGTCGATGATAACAACACAATATTATGTACATATATACATCCATTTTATTATCATGTTATGATGTGGTACCTATATTTAGTATCTACAGAATGTAAGGACACTGACCAAGGGGAGGTCATGGAAATCACTAACACAGTGCCACATGGGTATGTAGTTAGGTAGTTACCTTATCTTTATACTACATACAATTGGTAATTTTTTATGCGTAGCACTGTAAACATTCTCAATTAATTATTCTAATAATTAGCTATTTTTAAGTCGCTGGTATAAAAGTAACACATCTACATATTTAGTATGTTAGTATTTGAATCAAATTAACACGTTTATTCGGTGTATTGTACATGCACAGAATAAGGCATAATTTCAGTATATATTGTAAGTTAGTGAATCAAATGTTATATTATGGTAGGTACAGGTATTACTCATTCATTACATTCATCACCTTGCAAATTCAATGAGTATTACTGATAAACAAATAGATCAAAAATAAAGCTGACCAAACCTTAATAAAGAAATATGTATATACCTACATAAAGGTCTACTTATCGGCCGGCGGTTGTTAGTGGAGAATCATTATATTGAGAAATTAAAATAATAATAAATAATTAATAATAAATAGAATTAAACACCATGTTTTATTTGATTTTATTTTTACATATTTCTGAAATAGTATAATTTATTGCTGTATGTGGCCGTCACTGTTGACATCCTCTCTCATCAGCCACACTGCATATAACTTTTTTTTGTATGCAATTTAATATCTTATCATTCACTTAAGATTAGGTAAGTCACAGGGGATAAAATATTAATTCCACTGTTGCTAGACCAAGCACAATTTAATGGAAGGACGGATGTAAGAACATCAAACAAATATGAATACATTTAGAATACCTATATAACATTATAATGCAAATATGGTTGTATCTAGACATGCATTGCAAGGGCCACTGCATGATATTATGAGGTGGGTACAAGTATCAACACACTATTACATTAAATCGATACAACAATGTTGCATGCTGCATGCTATTAGGGTCATTACTTGTTACATACGTGCATATATCGCGATATTAGGAATATCATTAATGCAATATTTGATAATATAACAGTTACGGAGTGAATACTTCCTTTCATACACTTGGAAAACAAAAACAGAAAATTAGAGTAGAATTCATGTAAGAGTGCCCCGCTCATAGATAAAGGAATAAAACACCCGTCAGTAATGAGAATGCTACACACCATACAATGCACCAGCCAATCACAGTGATGCTACTCGGTTTCTAATACAATCACGCGTTCTGTAATACACATTACCTGTGACTGTGTGCGTAGCGTTGCTAGGGCACTTTAAAAAAAATTCAAGTCGACTTACTCTGAATGTGTATAGGTTTACTTACTCTGAGCGTGTTTTTGGTTATTATTACTAATCCATGACATAAGGAATATTTGTAAAGGGACACTTTTATTAAAGAATATTTATACATGCAGTAAAAGCATCGGTGTCGAAGAATGAAACACCAATTAACATGAATCCATTTCAAATCTTTCCAGCGGGCAACAATATAAAAGAACACATTAAGTACCTACTTCAATTTTCAGAGTGATACGAATCACTCTGTGGCGTTAATACCTGTATTTACATTTATGCTTTTTTTAAAGCATTCTTTCAATCCTTTAAACTAAAAATATTAAATAATTCTAAGTAGAAATAATTGATTTAAATGTACTCAAATAATGAAAAAAAAAACAATTACAGTCTCAATTTTCCGATAAAAAAAAAATCTAGCGTATAATTTCAACAAATTACTTCCTATCGATTTTATTACAACTATAGCATAAATTTACTAAAATATATATAATTTATGTATAAGTACAACAAAGATAAACCTAATTATTACAGTGTCGATGAATGACATAATACAAGTCGTATGGTAGATACCTACCACACACATAGACTAAACATTGAAATAATTAAATTAATATAGTCTGCCAGACGAAACGTATTATAATATTATGTATAACACTTTAATCCTCTGATCACACAATATAAAATCTATTGTCCAGATAGCCAGATGAGTCATGCCTATATAACAGTAAGTACGACTACAGACAACACATGACATATGCCTATTAAATTATACATATTATATTAACTACTATGTATTCTTGTGACTCTATAGAAAATATTGCCTGTTAGTGAATAATAATAATACCTAATATAGGTCAATACAGCACTCTACGGCGCTTATTATTATACCTACATAATATGTTATAATAATTTATACCGTAGCATAGAATCGCGTAGTAAGTAGATGTAATATTATAATTCTTATGTAATATAACAACGTATATGTATCGTAGGTCAATAGCTTGTAGTAAGTAGTAAGAGATCGAATTATATGCAATATAAAAAGACCGAAATATGAACAAAAACGCTGAGAATAATATGCAAGATAATAATTTATTATGCATTGGTATTGCATGTCTAATTTTCAATAATGCAAATTATGGTCAAAAACATGCGATATATATTTATTTTCTTATAAAATAAACATGCGAAATATATTTTACAGTTCAATTACAATACGATGCACTTTAAAAATGTTTGAGAAATGTAAGGAAAGGCGGAGACAATAATATACCTATCCAAAATATATAAATTTTCGATATATCACTTGAATCAATACGTATATGAAAATGTGTCAAATAAAATTGTCACATTTAATTATTTGTGACGCCAACAGAAGATGAATATCAAGACTTTCTGCGACTGGTGAAATATGAGATATCGTTTTGATAATTTGGATGTCTAAAATTTGAATTGCCGTATTACCAATTCAAGTTACTTTCCATTCTTGTCTAGGGGAAATAAAAAATCTGTTAAAAATAAGAGACAGATTTTAGAAAATCAAATCTATAGCATTACTAGCTTTTCGGTCACTAACCTCGGTCACTAACCTTCGGTCACTAACCATTAACCTTTTCGGTCAATTTCTACTATAGGTTATCCAATACTATCTTGTTAGAAAATATATCTTGATGATCATAGTTTTTTTTTCATTACCTGTTTTTCCACAAGTGGCGTACCCGGTAAATTATATTAATATCTACGTAATAAACATGAGAGTTGTTCTTTCCGTGCTGATCTAGCCGAATTCTTACAAAAATTAGGCAAAATCTGTATTTGCATATAACTGTAGTTTTCTTTCAATAACATCAAAATACATAATACTAGTAGGCTACCTATGTTACCTCATTGTTATAATTATGTAACAGAAATCAAAAGTTCATTATTACAAACACTAGAGATTAGTAATTACAGTATAATATAATATGTAACAGTAGGTACTGTAAAGTATAGTAACCGATGTTATCTTAAGGTTTATGTTCTATACAATATGATATTACAACACAGCATAAAGAACTAGTCTCCTACTTTTTTATAGATGTCACATAATACATATGTAATATTGTTATGGCAGAGTAAAAGAATCGTTAGCATATAAGTGACAGTTTCAGTACAATTAAATACTAGAACTTCATGCTAATTAAATAACCTACATTTATACTGCATATTTTTATGAAATATTTATATCAACTTCTACTAAATGTTCTTCGGGCAGTATTTATTTTATTCTTCACTGTACACTAGTCACAATATCAATAACTACACAGTCTCAAAATCAACAATAATTAATTATAATACAATACAATGTACAGCGGACGAGTTATCATTGTAATAATAATGATAACGACTATACATTTTTTTTAAATGCGTCGTTTTGTGGAAAAACCACCGCAAGGGTTAGCAACAAAAATAACCACTGTAATACGATATCTTTCAGCTAACCATAAATATTTCTAGAAAGGTAGGCAAAGAGAACAAAATGCCGAAATTATATATTATATCCCTAATGCCTCACATTTCTCTTTTCCTTCCTTCATATAAACGTAGTTCTTCATACATATATACACGCATCAGCTAGTCTTGCATCAATCTTTTTATAACACGTTTTTTTTAATACGATTCCATCTCATTTTAGCGCCTCAAACAACTACCAATGTCTAATGATTTAGAATCTACGTGTGTGTATACTTTTTCAAAAGACTCTTATAATATTTAAAAGATCCCTGTAAGTACGTTCTGTTAATAAAAAAATATGTAATTTAGACTTCCACTTAATAATATTAAGGGTTGCGTGGCAAGGATGTGTGCTTGAATTTTTAAAGGAATAATTAAAAAGGAAGAGGAGTAAACTTAATTATTCCAGTACAACCGGCAGGCGTGTGGTGAAATTGTGAACAAGTTCATTAAAGTTTAGAGTAAATTATAATTATTTACCTATGTAGAGGACACAGTATATCTACTAGAATAAAATATACACGTAATATGACCTGTTGACAGTTTAGTTCAATTTAACCCAAACTTTTTTAAGAGATACAGATGAATTTAGTATTTTTAAATTTATATTTTCAATGTTATCTGTCTACCTTATATACCATGACGGAATTTCCACAAACGGGGTAGCACGTAGACTAATTGCATGTAATAAACATGGAAGTTGTCCTTTCCGCGTCAATAAAGTGAGACATTCAAGACGGCATACCCCATAGTTAAATTGAAGATGTCAAATATATTGTTTGTGATATTTTACGGATACCGGCCATTTGATAAGATACTTGAAAACTTTCAGATCGTAGTAGGAGACTTATTCCTTGTCGGGGACTCTTGTGTCCTTGTAAATTTCATGTCGAAAATAAAATAATGAAAATAATTAATACTTTTACAAACCACTGCAATGTAACAGTAAATTATAAAATACAATAATAACAATAAAATAAGAATAATTCACTGCACAGCTTGCAGAAAAATGTGTGGGTGTGCGGAATTTACTTGGGAGTTTCCGTTAAATATATTAGATATGAAAAATTATGAACAAAATTATTTATTTTGTGGATGGATATGAGCAATCGAAATGGCTAATATATGAATTTTATTGGTTGCAGTGCGATTATATTGAGAATGATGATTTGAGAATTTAACAATAATAGTAAGAGCAACGTTATTTCCGCCAAAATATTTTCGACAGCCTAGATAACCCTTTTTAATAATACATCCTTCTAATGATAACGATATTAGAGAGGATTTTTGGTCGTGGTAAGAGGTGACTCGATAGGGGTATACGTTTTGAATGGAAGGGGCTGGTTTCTGACATGTGTTCACGAGAGAAACGTTGGATGGGGAGTGAATGATTAGTTGAAGAGATTCTACGTTTAAAATATACCAATTATGTATTAATAAAATGGGACTCGATATTTAATGTGTTATCTTCCAAAAAACATAATCTAAAAACCGCAACAACCTCAAACCAATAATATGTTTTCATTCGTGAAAATCGTTTTAACAAAATTGCGTCTAAAACATCTTACAATAAATTATGCAGAAACACGTATTCAAAATTATATCTTTACATGTTTACTTTGGAAGCACGAAGAGAAGGATCAGTATTGATATTCAAACCGTAAACAAATAAATAGAAATCGTATTCGAAATGTTGCGACTATCCCGATTTTTGAAGAAGAGTTTTTAGATTCGAATACGGTATTCAAATTACTATACATTTACAACATAAACGCAGACATTTTATTTATTATTTAGTTTAAAAATATGTAGATTTGTTTTGTATAATCTTTTACCAAATTTCTTTACTAGGCAAAACCTGTGTTGAGATATGAAAATTAAAGTAATAGCAATAATATGAACATTTGTTCAACTCGTACTAAGCAAATGAATAACGGAGTGAACCTATTTAGTCTAAACATTTCTCTAAACTTTTAAAGAGAAAAAATGGGACAGAGAAGATCATTCATTCGTTCGTTGGGTAGAGTGAACATACCTATAGTTGAATATATTCTGTACATGTACATCTATAATACATTCTCTGTACCCTTTCTAGGTTTATTTTGAGTTTATTACAACTTTAAACCAAATATTAAGTTGTTAGTTAGAGTGCATATTATAAAACTGTTTGCTGGATTAGATTTTCTTATAAAACTTAAATATTTCACTGGTTGTATAACATTATTTAATATACAATAAAATAATACGTAGATATAAAACGGTTTTTTACTCATCGTGTCTAAAAGACTATTAACTTAGTTCTACGAAGATAACGTATTTATCATTTTCAACAATAATAATATTATCTGCCTATTAACTCTATACATAGGTATTACTTTTTATAAATAAGTATGATTGATTAACTGTATTTCAAAGAATCGCAACATAGAATAAAATATAATGGGAATATATTATATTGATATAAAACCACTACGACGTGAATGCAGATAAAGGAATGATTTCTAAGAATTATTATTCTTATGGTGGCGAATAAAATAAAAAGAATACCCATTCAAATACATAAAAAATAACTAGTTACATGCTAGTTGTATACAAATAATTTTAAGTCAGTCATAATAATATGCCCCAATCATTATAATATGATTGATTAAGTTTTATAGGCAAGCCAATAAAAACGAACGCTATATTGTGATTGAAAACGGTACGTTGAAATTTGAAATAAAGGACATGCGAAAGACATAAAATAAAGCGCAGGTTCAAAGTTCGATGACTCAATGTTGGCAAAGTCGAAACTGGCAACCTTGGGCATCGCTGTGAATTTAATGTGTTAACAAACATTACTATAACGAATACATTCGAAATCAATCGATTAACAATGCTACATATTTACTTCTGTCAATATGTTAAAACTCAAGTTGTGTAGTGAAAGACTTGGAAATTCGTCATTTCGCGGGCAGGCCTCTAAAAGGCCTTGTGTGACAAGTAAAAAAAAAAAACAATTCATGATGGTACTGAACAGAGCTAAAGATAATTGGTGGAAAAAAAAAATGGAGAGCTCACGAAGATAAAGAAGCAGAAGTAGACCTCCCACATGATGGTCTGATGATGTTAGAATTGCTGGTCACTGGATACAGAAAACCCGAAACAGAGGTGTCTGGAGAAATGAGGGAGGCTTATGCTAAGCAGTGGACAGGAAAAGCTGTGAAAGTATGTAGCAAAATCTGTGTTGGGGGTCACGAAGAGACGATCCAAAGTTTTGTCGTAGCACATACATAGCACATACAAGAATTTGAAATCGTTTGTCAATATGGCTATAATATAACAAAACCAAATCATTAGAAGATATATTTATACATCACACATAATTATGTATTGTAAATTGTAATGCTCGAGTATTATTACTATAGAATTACTACAAATTTGAAGCATGTATTTAATGAAGAAAAAACAATAGTACATTGTTATCATCGAACTATGAATGTCACTGACCGGCTAGTATGTTGGAAATGAGGCTACATGTGCCATAATATTTACGTGATACTACAGTAGCTATGATGTATGAAATAGTGGGTGAAGGAAAATGCCGCAATAAAGTGTACCGAACCACTGCACGAACCACGAGTATAAGGACATAGATTTTTATCCCTTTTCTAATTTCTAAATTTTTAGTATAAGGCAAAATCTTTGATTTTTCAGGGTAAAAAGTTTCCATGACACTGAAATCTGATTATTTATTGATGCAACCAAGGGCTGTTGCTATCATATCTTCGATTTGAACATGATGTATGACTTGATGACGTACAATAGTCTCTAAAACTATCTTAAGAGAAAAAAAATTGTTTTGGTTTTGAGTTTTCTCGAGTGACTTCAATTTGGTTTTGAACTGCTGATGGTTAATGTGGCTTAAAACACTAATGGTATGCTACAAAATGACAGATTTCTTTTCGGTTTAACAAGTTTCCGATTTAACAACATCTTTTAGTTTCAATAGGTACCATGGAATATCTAGAATTTTCATTTAAACTTAAATATTATTTTCAGTAAAATGCCCAACAGCCATTTTAAATAATCAATTGCAATTGTCGGAGATGTGTGAGGTTGAGGTGTAAGATGTTGTTAGATGGAGAACACAATGGCGGAGATTCTGATACGAACACGTCCAGAGGATGAATAATACCAGAACCCCAAATATTGGCCTACATGGACTACCTAAGTCAAGACTTCAAAACAATGGAAGGACAACTGAGACACCACATCGTAAGAGGACCTTCCTGCATAAACAGACCTTTGGGACTAATAAAAGATTATGAAGAAGAATTGCAATACAGTAGAAAAACTTTGCAACGAGATGCAACTAGGATAAACAAAAAATAAATGAGTAATCACACATGAAAACAGGATGAACTTATAAACAAGGATAAATTTTATAGGACAAATGACTAATGTATTCTTGATTACTTACAGCATAGGGATGGTCTTAGTCGAACCATTGACGTAGAGGGATAATTCATATTAATATTTGATTCACAAAATTAGTCACTTCACCAAACATAGGTTGTTTAACAATATGACATTTGTATAATTGTGATGTATTGTGTGGTTTACCAGACAGGTAATAAGTATGTATGACATTACAATCAACATTTGTGTTTACGCGGTGGTGAGTATTCAGACTATTTAATTTGATATTTAAGTTATTCGTGAAAGAAACTAATATGAACCAAGTTATTATACCAGCCAAAACAGTCCGCGTACAGGTACATAAAATACCAAAGTCAGAAATTAAATATTAACAAAAAAAAACATAGCTAATGTACCTATTTATTATGTGGCATTTATTTCTGTGCAAAATAAAGAACACTAGAATTATAAAGAAAGATAGGCACTCTCTATCGCTTATTTTATGTTTATATTACAATTTTTCTTACCAGCGTGACAAATTTCTGTATATCCATCTATACCCTCACGCTGTGGGGCAGGTAGAGAGAACAGAACGCCACATTGCTCAATCCTTACATATTTCTTTTGCCTCCTCCACATTCGCGCAATTTCTCAACATGCACGCCGATTTTTTATTCAACACGCGGCCGTCCTTGAGAATTTGATCCACGTGACCAAGCCACGTAGTTCTCGGACGTCCGCGCATTCTCACACCTCCTCTTTCAGAAAAATACATCCTCTTCATCAGCCATTTACTCTACATGTCAAAACCATAGTAATTTATTTACTCGCATTCTGTCCACAATACTCCTCTCGCATCCGCTCATTCTCTTAATATCCTCATTCCTCACTCTATCACGCAACCTTTTCCAAATCATTCATCATTCTCAGCGATCACATATCCACAGCATTTATTCCACCGTCATCCCTCTTCAACCATTTCCATCTTTCGTTTGAGCGTGAGCATTTTTCTCACTCAAAACGTTTCCATCTCGATTTTTACATTTCTATTAATCCCAATTTACAGATCTAAGTTGGTGCGTACTATTATTTTATTATTCTTATATCATTTAGGTACCTAAGCTTTCTTGGTATATAAGCTCATCCAGGGTGATATCGTCGTACACCACAGACTTTTTAAGACGATCGAAATGAGCGAAGTCTCATCCCTGAATTCAACACATTAAAATAGCATATAACGAGTAGTTAAGTGTTTACTTAACACATATGAAAACATTATAACGATACACTCATTATACTAATGCTAGCAGACGATATCTTAACACTAGGATATGCATTATCCACAATATAAAAACATACCTACCTATGTAATATCAACTGATATGAAACAAAGACGCTCCTAATGATTTCAAACATTATGTATATCTAGTAGGTACTACAGCAACACATCATTATGCACAATATACAGGATAAAAAGACATAATATTATACTACAAATGTAAGTACTGAGTTATTTATATTCATTTAAGTCTGTCCTCAGACGGGTAGTGTGTCTGGAGTTCATAAGGATTACTTAGGCCATAAAAGTTACTCTGGAGCAGTTGTGAATACCACTCACTCACTCATTGTCAGGGCGAAGGACTCTAAGAGGACAAGTGAGGACATAGAGAGTGCAATTAAGAAGAAGGTTAATCTGAGAGCTCTTAAAATTGGAATAGATGGGATTAAGAGGACTTCTAAGGGTACTATAGTTATAAACTTGCCGTCTGAGGAAGAAAGGAGTGTGCTAAAGGGAGAGATTGATAGGTCGGTGGAGGGACTTGAATCTGTTCAGGGTAGTAAGAGAAACCCGTTGGTTGTGTTCAGGGGCGTGGTTAAGGGAATAAACGAGGATGACCTGAATGTCTCTTTGAACACACAGAATGGTAATTTGAAGCTTGAGGAGCGTGTAAGGATCAAATTCAGGAGGAGGCACAGGAACTCTTTATTGGCAAACATAGCTTGTCAAGTTAGCCCAAAAACATGGAAAATTCTGATGGATAGGGGCAAGGTACATATAGGTTATCAGCGAGTTTCTGTTGAAAATGAATCACCTCTGGTGCAGTGCATGAGATGCCTATTTTTTGGACATGTTCAGGCTCATTGCCGTCAAGAGACTGACAGATGTGCTAAATGTGCTGGTAAGCATGATACTAGAGCGTGTGAGACACAGGAACTTCCTCACAAGTGTCATAACTGTATAATAAACAAGAGAGTGGACCATGAGCATACGGCGTTTGACCGTTCGTGTCCCATAAGACTAAAATTTGAAAAGATAGCAGTTGAAAATACAAATTACCATTGCTAAGGTTGACTTCGGTGAGACAGTCGATTACTTTGGTGATTGCAGTTCGGCCATTGCCAAAAGGTTGACTACCGCTGGTGAATGTCGTAATTATTTGGATTCACGCTGTGACTTGAAGGTTTTTCACATTAACATACGAAGTGTAAATAAAAACTTTGACTCCTTCCTTGTTGAACTAACAGACTTGCGGATGGATTGGGATGTTGTTGTGCTGTCAGAATGCTGGACGGACATATCCTATACGCCTAAGCGGCTGACTGGCTACAGGGAATTTCACTCAGAGATTCATCACAATAGGAGTGATGGGTTGGTTGTCTATGTCAATGATAGGTATTGCAATGCGAGTGTGACGGAGCTGTCTTTACGTGAGGCCAACTGTCTGAGGATAAAGCTTGATGAAACTCGCGTGGTGCTGGCTATATATCGGCCACCTTGTTTTATTGACAAGAATCTATTCTTGGAGTCACTTGCTGATGTATTGGGGTCTGTTAAATCCTTCAGAGAGTCTATCGTAGTGGGAGATATAAATATTGACATAATAAAGCCTGATGCTTGTGGTGTCAGATATCTGACTATGGTCAGTGAGTTTGGTTACGTCCCAGCTATAGACATGGTAACTAGAAGTCAATCAGGCACATGTCTTGATCATGTGATGGTTCGCGCGAAATCCGAATTGAGATCTGCTGTTTATGAGTGTACTATAACTGACCATTATGCGACAATGATAGGACTGCTGAGTGTTGGTGTGAGTGTGAAGAGAGATAGACAAATGATAGAGAGGAGAATGCTTGACCTCGACAAGTTGGTCCAGATCGTAAATATCGAGTCTTGGGACTTGATAATAAACTCACAGAACGCTGAAGAATCGATGGATAGATTTGTTGAGGTCATGCGGAGACACATTGCGGAGAGCACATCAGTTAAGACAATAAGACCGAGTAGCAGAAATAGACAAATAAAGCCATGGATAACCTCAAGTATAGTGCAGAGTATCAGGAGACGGAATAGGCTCCATCTAGCAGCAAGGGGGGATCCGGGTAACGAGGACTTAAGAAATAAATATATAAGATATAGAAACATATGCAATAATGTGATAGCTGGCGCCAAGAGGTTATACTACGGAGACCAGTTACGAGATGCGGGTAATGATTTGAGAAAGGTGTGGAGAGTCATAAGAGACTGTACATATTATGGTAGACAACAACCTCATGAATTGAACAGTGTTATAATTGATGACAGAGAGGTTAAATTCAGTGATGACCCGCAGGCTGTGTGTGATCATATCAATGAGTTTTTTGCAGGTGTGGGACGAGATCTTGCAGGAAGAATTCTGGAGAAGACTGGTGTGACTGAAGAGGTTCTGGCTGGTGAGTTGAGGGTTGGAGGACAACATTCCCCTGCGCATTCGTTTTTTTTCTCTCCGGTGACTGCAGATGAAATTGTTAAGATTATTGGATCGCTAAAAAATAGTCGAGCTACTGGGCAGGATCAGATAACCTCCATTCTTTTGAAAAGGTGTGCCACCCATCTGTCTGGTCCTCTTGCTCACATGGTCAACTTGTGTTTGCTACAGGGAACTTTTCCTAGTCAGTTAAAACATGCAGTTGTGATACCCGTGTACAAGTCGGGGGACGGCAGGGTGGCTGGCAACTATAGGCCAATTTCATTGTTAAGCGTTATATCCAAGGTTTTCGAAAAGGCAATAAAGTCAAGGTTGGAGAAGTACCTCATTAAGTTGAATTTTTTTTCTGCCCATCAATTTGGTTTTAGACCTGGACTGAGTACTCAGAATGCCTTGAACTGTTTTACAGACTATTTGACTGAGGCCCTCGATAACAGGGACAAGTGTCTAGCAATATTTCTCGACCTTGCTAAAGCATTCGATACTGTATCTCATATCCTATTGCTAAAAAAGCTTGAACTGATTGGAATTAGGGGCGTTGCACTGAGTGTATTTGAGACCTACTTGAAAGGTAGAACACAATCTACCAGGGTGGGTGAGTATACTAGTGCTTCGCTGAATGTGGGATGTGGGGTACCACAGGGCAGTACGCTGGGACCAATATTATTTCTTGTGTACATAAACGATTTGTGTGACCTCAGCGTGGGTGGCTCTATTGTCTCTTTTGCCGATGACATGGTTCTCATGTTTAGGGATGTGTCTTGGGATGGGGTGTATGAACGAGCTGAAAATGGTATCTCTCTGGTGGGTAAGTGGCTGAGTGGACATCTGCTAACGCTTAATACTGATAAAACAAAGTATATACCGTTCTCCATCTCGGAGGCGGGTAAACCAGCCTTGCCTGTTCCTCTGAGGTTACACAGGTGTACGCTGGGCCAAATGTGTGACTGCCCCTTCATTTCACCTTGTGAGACAATGAAATACCTTGGTCTGACGATTGATTCGAATTTGAAATGGAATGTTTACCTGGAGGGTCTTTCGGTTCGCTTAAGGAAGTTGATATATGTTTTTGGAATGTTGAGAGATGTCTTGGATGATAATAGGTTGAGATCTGTTTATTTTGCGCTTTGTGACTCCATACTGAGCTATGGTGTTGAGTGTTGGGGAAGTGCAGCTGGTGTTCACATGTTTCCTGTTGATGTGGCTCAGAAGGCGATTGTGAGGGTTATGAGCCGGGCGCCCTATAGGCATGCATCGGATCCACTGTTTAGGAAATATGGTATCTTGGATTCCAGGCAAACATACATCAAAAATGTTGTTACGCGTTACAGGAGAGCCTGCCCGGGAGAGGCTGCTTGGGTGGACCGGCGTGGTACTCGCTCGGTTACAAGAGGTACTATGTTTGTTCCGCCAGTGAGAACAACCTTGGGACAGCGCTCGGCAAGGTATCTTGCCCCGAGGCTCTACAACTCTGTTCCCGAGCAAATAAAGTTGCTCGGTGGGTGGAGATGCTTCAGCCGGTGGCTAAAGGTTTGGCTGCTTGACACAGGTAGAGAGGAAGCAAAAAGGAGGCTATTTTTACATGTTGTGTAATTTTTTGTGCGATTTCAAGGTGAATTGGTAGATACGGTACTTTCTTGATGTTTTGTAGCGGCTTGCCTCGATACAGGCATTCGCCTAGTGAGGTTGCTGCGGGTTATGACTGCATAGTCCTGATTGACTTGCTTGTTCCGGCGCGCACGCTCAGTCACATATCTGTTTTGGCTGCCTGTTATGCATGTTGGATTGGTGTCTTGTTGTTTTTTCTTTTTTTAATTTTTTGTATAACTTTTGTAATAAATGACAAACATGTGGGCTTGGTATTATATAGCAAGGGGTTGGATGATGAGTGCGGGTTGAGTAGGATAATGCATTGTCTTTGATTTGTGATTGTGTGTATTGTTTCTGTCCATGTGTGTTTTATGACGTTTTAAAAAAAACAAAAAAAAAAAAAAAAAAAAAATGAGTGACAGAAAATTCAAATTAGATAGCAAAAAATTAGAAAATGGGCATAAGGAATTACCGTCTGGGCGACTAAATGTGAGCGGGCGCTAACACAGTACGTACGACCATATTTATAACTATTGGGTGACAGCAACGTGGCGAATATATATTTATAAAAAAAATGACGGACAATACATTAAAAACGAGCTGCATTTTATTTAAGATGGCCTGTTTGTAAAACCAAAAAACATCGTGAAAATAAAGGTTACCGGCAGTCGGTTAGTATTTTCCGTCAGGAGATCACGGGTTAGAGCCCATTTTCCGACTAATTCCAACTGTACGATACAGACTTATAATGTAAGGCTGTATTTACGTTTGTAAAATAAAAGCAATTTATTTTTATACACTTTGAATTAAATTTAGGTAAATTTAAGAATTGAATTGACGTATTTGTCTTGGAATTTTATGTCATTCAATAGCCGCTCAGTCAGTATTTAGTTTTTTCAGTCGCACACCTAGTAATACAGTGGCCCACTTTTCGCAGCTCGGATACGAATTATGTTAGCCTGATGATGAGAGCGGCAGCTCTAGAAAGCCGGCTAACGATTAATAAAAACGCTGTAAAAGTAGGTACTAAATATAAGTGTTTTATTTTAATTAATTTAATATGAATTTCCACCAAGTACAAGTCAGTCGACAATATTAGCTACTACAATAGTCGCCTATTTAGTTTTTTTGTCGCACAAATAGTACCGGAGTCAGTTAATTATTAGTCGACCATTTGTTTCCTCTGTCGCCCGTTTGAAACATTTCCCTTTACCTATTGTACGTAGTAGTAGGTAGTTGTGTTCCAGATACTGCGTCATCTACCAACATCCTCCTCAGAATGTCTCCCATATTATTAAAGAAGACCTTTTATTATATTACAGCACATTATAATGAAAATGAATACACTTCATTTTTCTGTTATTCCTTTTTTTATTCAAGATACTTCCCGTTTCGTGACGTCTCGGAATGAAAAGATATTATTATTATTATTATAATAAGTGACTAACAAACTATACAATGAAACTAAATTATACAACATGCGTACACGCTCCTTAACATTACATACCTATTCATAATATTTATTTAAATTGTTTTGTTTAGAGTTGAACAAAATAATGCATATATACAAATAACATTTTGGATTGTTTCGATTGTCTGCGTTTACAAAGCTTTTATAAAAATGAATCGGAATATACTTGATAACATAATATTGAAAGTTCATAATACTATACTAGGATTTTTTTAAACTGGCGAACTAAGTCATAAAATGTGCGAGCAAGAAAGATCGACTACCTGCTCCCGTCACACTCACAGAGAGATGTGAGTGTGACGGGAGCAGGTAGTCGATCTTTCTTGTTCGCACATTTTATGACTTAGTTCGCCAGTTTAAAAAAATCCTAGTATAAATACATAATTAATAATATATATCAATGTATAAAAAGATGGGTAGTTGGTAGATTTATGCTGAAGTCTTGGCCTTTTGATCGAGAAATCTCAAATTCAAACTCTGTCGATACCGGCCTATTTTACCTTCACGTCACAAGCATATAAGTAATAACTTATGGTGAAGCTTATGAAGTTATATTTTGTTTTATATATTTATATAATCTGTTTTTATTTATTTTTTCAGAGAGGAGGGTGGCCAACTGTTTCGGATTCTGCAGGACTATCCCACATATCTATAATCAATAAGAAAAAGTCCCGAAAATGTCTGAATCGTCCCGCCTTCGGCATGTAAATCTGTCGACAAGAAGAGGTTGAAGAAATTCGTTTGTTTTTTTCTGAAATACCTATTCCGATGCAAAAACGATGAAATCGTAAAACATTTCAAAATCCTAAAGCAAATCGAAAATTTTGTAACCGAGTTTTACATTTTTTAAAAGGTCTAAATTATTAGTAATACTCGTATATTTATTTATTTTTCCTATCATCCGTAGGCCATATATTTAGCACTTGGAATCGTCAAATAATACCTACAAATAATAATTTGCTATTCTATAACAATCACAAACAATTTTCAATAGTTCGTTACTTCACCATAATATTAAACACTTCACAATGATCATAGACAAGAAAAGAAAATAAAAGAAAACAAAAAAAAATGATAAACTGATTAAAAGGAATTTCATTTCATCAAAGCTATTTTGAGTGTAAAAGGCCCAAAACAGCTTCACGCCAATGTACTACAATGTATACCTTTATACCTACCTCGTGAATTATTAGTGTTACCCGTCACATGTTTCGCATTGGCTCTTTGTAAACTGTAAAGTTGACCGCCTTAGTTTAGAGTTTAGATGAAATAATGATATTTTGCTACATACAGGTAATCATAATGTATTACATATTTGTTTTATTTTTATACTTGTTTTTAATGATGGATCTATAGAATAATTTGTGAGTTCTCCAAATGCTTTCAATAAAAGGTTATTTTAAATACACTCGAGACAAAGAATACGACAGAAGAATAACACCCTATTTAAATACAAAGTGCATAATATTATGTTTAAAACACGTAAATGCTTAGTTATAAAATTACATTGCCTTTAACTCCTGTAGGCAGAGACCTCCGACGATTTTCTGTTATTATGTTAACAGCTGGTTCATACCACCCACTTTAAAGAAATACGAATACATAACTAAATATGTATATAATATACAATACAGTAGGTACGTAATAATAATTTGATTTTAATGTTTATTCAGATTGGTAGACTGTTTTGAGACAAACCTTTAGGTGGTAGACAAAATCTACTGCTGTAAAATTAACATATGAAACTAAAATACAAAGCTCAGAATATACAACGTCACTTGATTTGGTTATTCCAAGAACGGTACAACCAGCGATCCATACTTTTCGCGAGGTGCGCTTTGTCCAATTAAGTTACCAGGAGACAGACCGAAGGCTTCAAATTTTTTTTCTTAAAAACCACAAACTGCTTCGCTAAATTTAAAAACAAAATAAAATTTGCATAATCTTCAACTATCGAATGGAAATATTATTCAAAGAGGTGTTCTCAGCATGTGCTTAAAAATTAATTGATAAATATACATACCTACTCATAATTTTAGTTTGCTATTTTTTAATGTAATTTAAGGAACGTATCAAGATTAAGCTACACTAGAATACATTAAATTTTAAATACATAGGTATGAGGTACATGAAATGTTTTAAAATGTTGAGAAAATTTGACTAATTATATTATATATGATGCTAGGAGGGTAATGCACTTATAAATATGGTGTATTTTACCCTTGGTATCGAATACATTGTTCCCAAAGGGCACTTGATAACGGGTGGATAGCCAAAATAAAAAAAAATTGACTAATATTATTTTATTTATTTATTTATTCTTTACTGTACATTGATTACAGACAAGGCATACATTCAAATTAAATACAATTAATATACTTGGTCAGCGATGAGGTTTGCCACCCATCCTGAATGTCTTGATTTTATATTGGCACGAAGAGGACAGCTTGCATGTTTCTTACATGCAGCTGGTCTCCTGGCTACCCCACTTGTGGGATATGCCGTGATGGTATAGATAGAGATATACAGAGGGCGAGTTTATCGCGAAGACGCGATCATAATATTAGTTTGCTATTTTTTAAATATTTTTTGTGCAAAAACTATTTTTGAGATGAAATTTTTGAAGGCAGAGAATTAGTACTGCTGGTAAAAAATAACAAGTGTATGTTTTGTGAATCTCGGTATTTGATTTGGTCCAGAAATAAATTAGATAGTTGGAGGTGGGATGAAAGGTTCAAGATATATTTATACAGCGGTTCTTCGAAGGTTCTTCGGTTCAAAATTTGGGTACTCCAATTAAATGGTTAGGGCAGTAATATTTATTCTACAGGTTTTATACGATTTTATAAGCAATATGCTCTAATATAGTAAAAGGTTTTTTTATTAAATTGTACAATACACAAGGGTAGGTTTACACCCTTAACCTCAAAAAATTAGATCATTGATTTGGGACCAAATTGTTTCACGTATTTGCGCTTCTTTAGCAATAAACAAGTGTTTTAATCTTAAGATACAGTTTAAATACTCGTCTCTATATCCTCAAACAAAGGTGTATTACAAATAATTAATTTAGAGTACATATGTAACGAATGAATAAGGATGTTGACGTTAGTTATAATGTAATCAAGGTCGAACGTGACAGTAAATAAGAAAGAATTATTTATTTGAACAGTTGAAATATTTGCAAATTTGCTTAATTGAATAATTTAGGACTTGCAATAAATAAATAACAAAATATTTTACTTACAAAATTGATTATCCAGTCCAACGTTTGTAGTGTATCCTTTACAAAACATACACAAAACAAGCAAACTTAATAAACAAACTGCACAATTTTCCATCTTGATATTAAAAACACTCGCCATATGTTATTTGCGAGACAATAAAGTTTATTTAAAAAAAATATAAGACTTCATTGTCTTTCATACAAAAATAAATAAAATTTGACAGACGCCCCACAACACTCCACGCGCACAAAACGTTCCCTATCCTTTTTACTACGAAAACTCAGAATCGGAACTGAGCGGAGCATTGTCCGTAATATCAAATACAACCGCAATGGCGCTATAGTACATGTCAATTTACCGACATTATAGATTCTTAAACTACCGCCATCTGTCAAGGTGACTATGTAGTAAAACGTAACATAATAAAATAAAATTGCCGCAAAAGCGTGGCATGTCGTTTTCATCTCATAGAAAACGGAAATACTTCAATCAATCCAGAATTTAAACCCTTCCTCATAAGTAAGGAGAAATATGGGGCGCGTGCATATTTTCACGCTCTCTTATATAAATGGGCAATTTGTAAAGAGCCGTTTACTCGTAATATGACCTCAAGGGCGCCCTATCGCCAATGCTTTTAGTATCGAAGTACCCAAGAAATAAACATTCCAGTAGGTACATATAACAAAAAGTGGTCGATCTAAACTCCGTGTTACTCTGTTCCCAAGCGGTGCAACTTTCTTTGTCTCTTATGTTTCATGTTGGATGACCTAAGAATATTCATTGTAAATATACTTAACTATCTGTTTTTAACAAAAAGGGTCGTGAGAAAGAGTAGACTTCCAAGAACTACATGGATCTAAGTCTCAAGGACAATACCATTGAGAAAAGGAATTGGCGTGCATGGATAGAAAAATATGGCAATTTATTCTCTCTGCCCATTCCACTATATGCAGAATTATAAATAAAACTTAATTTTCTTTAGTTACTTCCCTAATATTCCAGTTATATAAATACTTTCAGGTTATTTTTTTCCCAGTTACGGCATAGCATCCTAAACTTTGTTACCAAGTCTTCGATTAATTTGTAGAATATTGTCTATACATTAGGGTGTCCTTGAATGTTATGTGACTCCAGTTGACATTATCATTATTTTACACATTATGATTGAATTAATGAAAAGACATCATATTATTATACCTCTTTTTGAAGGGATGTCATCTATGTGTTTTTTTATGTGTAAGTTTGTAAATTATTTCTGTTTGTGTTATGTTATTATGCATAAATAAATATTCTCCTTGGACCATTACATTTTCCAGCCACTGTGATTCCAGAGAAAACATAACATTTACAACAGTGCTTTCACTTTCCAAACAAATTCAGCTTACAATACAATTTGTTTTAGCATATAGAAAGAAATCTTCATGAAAAGATTATTCACAGAGCTTAAAATAAGGAGGGTGTATATAAAATAAAACAATAATATTAAATAATTTCAGGTTCAATTTATAAAAAAATCAGGATGTATAAAAATCGGGTGTGGTGAAATAAGACCCGAAAATATCAATCCCCTATTTTTTGTATGAAAAGGTGCCATTTCATTCTTTGGAATAACATTAACGCCACTATCACTGATGTTCTACTCCAAAAAATGGAAACAATGCACAGCATTTGAAAGGCTTTGTGACTTTTATTATAATATAATATTTATGTACTGCTTAACCTAATGAATAGGTTGAATGACATGCAATTACTACGAAATTCAACAATGGTATGGGAATACATCACTGGAACCTGCCAAAACATCAAGATTAAAGTAAAACAATCCATATTAAAACTATACAAGCACAAATTTATAGATCAAGGGCGAAAGAACTATATCCCTTAATAAATGTTAAAAAACATTATACCATCAATGTTGATAATGTTATTCAGATTAGGAAGCATGTCAATCAACCTATCCATTATAAATTTGAATAAGACGTAATGCTATTATAACAAAATTAACAGTTAACATACTGTGGTTGATTAAATTGATTGAATGTTCAGTTGCTGCGGTGGGTAGCTGATTTTACTATACTGCTGTTCTAAACAATGGTTACATTTCACATGTTTGATTGATATATTACACTATACAATTATAAGAAAACAGATACAGACAGAAAGAGAGAAAGAGGTATAAATTTATTCACCTGACATAAAATTATTTTTACGTAGGCAGATATTATATACACACTTCTCAAATTCATACACTAATTACACGGGTAACTCAAAATTATTATTTCCTCATTATATTAAACTTGACAAGAGTATTTTACCTTCACTCAGAACATCAGAAAGTAACATTACATTTATTTAATGAATATACAAATGCCATAGAAATATATTGCAATTTAAAAAACACGCCTCTCTGTGATAAACCAAAAGAAAGAAATTCCTGTGTTGATACATTGAATTCACGTAATGATAGGTTCAAGTATTGTTTTCTTGCTGTTATTATTTAACATGTGCGTTGTATCCAAGAAAAACATACTGTGTATTTTAGATCAATCTGATTGTAATATTTAAGACAGTAAAATCAGTAAGATTAAAGCTTAAAAGAGAATATTGTTAATACACAAAGTAAAGTCGGTATAATGGGATGTAACCAGGCCTTATGAACAAGGGAGGTACAGAGATGATGAAACCACTTATAATAATTAATTTAAATGTAATATTATGTAATATATACACAAGGCAGCCACGTAACACAAGTACATATAAAATGGCTGATACTCCTTATACGATCCAGAGACTAAATGCAACAGTCTGAAGGTTATCTCTTTTATCACCAAACTATAATATTATATGAATGAATGATGGATGATTTGTTACACGCTATTTACCAGAGTATCCATCTCAATGGTGCAGTCATTGTCACCTAAGTACATATTGCTCGCTGAAGGCAGCTGCTGGCAATAACATCTCCCCGTTACATTTAGCCAATGGAAGGATATACCATCTTAACAAAGCAACAAATTAAGTTATTCAGTCTGTTTCATAACTAAGCAAATTCAATTGTCCATTACAAAAAAATACACTTCATATTATTATTATTATTGAAACAATGGAATATGTGACAATCCTTCACTGTACTTGTACTTCTTACATACTTTACACTATTATTATTATCTTTATACGGCACGATTTTGTAAAACATATCACTTTTGAGTATTATTATTCCTTTACGAAAATAATCACTCAAACAATCACACTTTCCACTGCAAAAGACATGCAAATTAATAACAATTGCTAATGTTGTCTAGGAATATATCATTTAATATGATCTTACCATCCCATGTCCCTTCATATTGTGGTTTAGCAGGCGACAAAATCACAATTTCATTTGAGCCATCAACCTACATGATAATAATCTCAAATAATAATTATAATTGCAAAATAACTACTAAAATTTATACATAGTTGAAAATCATTTGGTTATATTTAAAGATAGTATATTATATTCAATTACACCAAACCACAGATGGAAGAAGGGAGAGGAGACACAATGATCACATTAAAAAATATTAGGATTCAATCATGACCATTTTCTTTGTTTTATCATTCGTTGTTTCTAAAATTTTAACAAAATTCTTAATACTAACATGTAAATGCCTATGTATGTATGAGATCTCTCTCCGCATTAACTCATTACTAAGCAACAGAGTGCCATTATTTCAAACACACGTAATTTGTGCTGGCACCATTCCTGAGCAAGCGATGAGTCTGGTGACCCCAGTGTCATACAGCTAAAAATTACACTGTACAATTAAAAAGAAATAATGATTTTCAGATTACCACTTGAATACTAAAATGTAGCGATGTTGGTAACTGGTTAATTCCATACATGATTTGATATAAATGCACACTGCATAAGATACACAAATATTAGCCAACAGATAAACAAAGAAAATGGATTTAGTTTCCTAGTAAAAGTAACATCTTAATAAATTCACAAAATCAAAGTCTTTTCCGCATATGTATGTGATATAATGTATGTATAAGAGATGAAACGCGAGGTGCTTGAAGTGTTGGAGTCCTGGTGAGATGGGACCAACATTGCGCGTGCGTTACATATCATATATTATATATATAGATACTTATATAATCAACACAGCACTGCCAAGTGGCGAAACCATTTGTAAGCAACCACCAATATATGTGGAGGACTGCTAAAATTTGTCCTGGAACAGAAAGAGGTTGTTGGTAGCCGCTACAGCTATAATGTTCTCCGTTGGATGCCATGCGGTATGCAAGATTTTCTTATTGTAATCTAAACAATCAACACTGATCTCATCCTTCTTCCTCTTGCCACCTGTGCTAACTTTCCTCGGTCTGAGAACAGTTTTGGGTTTAGCCACTTCCCTAGATGCTTCCAGAGTTACTTCTTTCTTTGTAGTTCTGTCAAATACTCTAAAGAAGTTATTGTACGATCCAGTCATCACGGCAGTGTCTGAACCATTCCAACAGCACTCAAACTTATCAAATATGCAATCATTCTCATACAATGAGCAGAGATTGGCTCGAAGATATTCATGTACCTGAAACAAGGACAAAAAAATATAAGACACTCTATAATATTCACATAATACATATGTATAACTAAACAACTACACAGTATATGTTGTATTGATACTCACAGGATATGTCTCTACAGGCTTGGTCTCCATGTGCAGATCCCACAGCTTGACAGAGAGATAGTCTCTGGTGATCATGTATCTCCCGGAGTTACTCAATCGGACATCTGATATTGATGATATTATTTCAGAGAAGAAGGATCTAGATGCCGGATCCTCGGGTTCCTCAAATAACTTAGCATGACGGTCGCATAATGCAGCAGCCCGCATGTCACACAATCTAATTGTACCTGGCATTAAAAATACAATATGAGTCAAGATGCAAAACCCCACTCCGGAACAAATTGTTGTTTTAGAGTAGTAAATTAATAACTATTTGGAATATTTTGATTAGGAGTGCATACATTGTATATATTGAAAGACAAGTAATTATGTAACAACTTGTTCCTCAGGATATCCAGTGCACTAAATAATTTATATTCCATGTAGTTATTAAATTATTACTCAAAAACAAAAATTTGTTCCCGAGCGGGTTTTGCATATTGAGGACTCAATACATCAGCAATAATATTGTCTTAAAAGAAGAAAACAGCTTCAACCCTACAATGTACAATATTTCCTATCTTTCTACAAGAATATGCATGTTCAGTAAAACAAAGTTAAGAAATTTATATTAAATTTTTATTTCAAATAGTCAAAAACAAATTCATCAAATATTTGTCTTCTAAAAATATTATTATTGAATTGTAAAAGGCTTAGTACCTAAATTGTTAGATAAATAAAAATATTTTTATATGACATAATTAGTGAAGATTCTATATAAAGACAAGTATACCATGATTACCGTTAATTAATTAGACTATCTCAAGCGCGCCGCCCGGTGAAGATTTAATATCTAGTATATATTTAGTTGTGATATTTTTACAATGGGGAGGGGGACTAGAAATTAATGGTTTTATCCAGTTTTAAATTGGTCCGAGATGGTATTTTATACAATGTAAGTTGAATTTGTACACATTCAGGCATCTAGTTGAATTAATACTAGAAAAATTGACTATGGTAATGTGTTAATACACTGCAGTAATATATATAAGACAGCCTAGATACAATGTATGACTCGATATGCATTATGTATTCTAATTGATTGCGTGAGTAGTATCAATATGACAACACCACTACTATCCAGTACTATACTATTATTACTATACTACTTCTGGATAGTTGGAACGTTTCCAAGAAAATATACAATACAAGGTATACTTATGAATACACAAGTTACTTTCTAAAGATTCACAGTGGCATTATAAAGAGATAAACATCCAATTATGTATGTAAAAATAGACCATTACTAAATAGGAGAAAAATAATTATTATTACATATATACATATAAGAAGTCAAAAATACATACTATTAATTATTTAAAAACACTATTATTTTTACCAGGGATGCCTTATTTTTGCTTTCGTAACCTTCTTTTAATTTTTAAACTGGTATAAATATTAGATACTTAATATTATTTTATTTAAATTATAATAATCACTGTTTTTAGTTTGACAGATTACAAGGCTTATTTCTTCCATTCTCCCTTTTGTTTAGATTCTATACATATATATTTTCTCTAAGAATCTAAATTTTGAAGTGGTTAGATGGAAGAAATCACTCTATAGTGATAATCTCGCCACTGCATATCAGCACATTTTTTCTTATGTAAACTGATTTTTAGATTTTGTTATGTGAATGATGATGTGCAAGAAGAATTAAATAAATAAATAAAATATTTGAAAATGTATATGCATTCTATAATTAAGTTAATGATATGTAAAATTGTTATCTTATTATTGTAATAACCCACTGAAATTATATTTTTATTTATTAATTTTTTATTTTTATTTACATATATTCACGGCATTAGACTTTGACATGTTAACAATCAATCAAATTAAAAAAGACAACAACATAAAAAAAATACAATCAATGTGTCCAATCAAAAATAGTCATACAGGTAAAATAAATGTAAGTGAGATAATTCTTATAAATAGCAATAAATGAAAATAAAATACCTTTACTACTAGAATATACAAATAGGTTACACTCAGTCGGGTGGAATTCAGCCGCTGTTATAACCTGAAACACAAACATATATTTTATATTAATTTCATCTCAATAATTAACCTAGTTTTATTTTGTTTGTAAAAATACACAAAATCACTTTCTCTCTTAATTAGCTCTCATTGCTTGTAAAATTATGAAAACTAGTGACCTCATCATCCTGGATAAACTAGAAATCAAAATTTTTGATTTAATGACAACTAGAATTGGTGAATATTGTCCATGGACAACCAAAAAGATCACACAAGACAGTCTTACGCCAAGTTGTAAGAATTGAGATGTCTTTCTCATTTCTTCAACTGAATATAACAATGTAGTTGCATTGTGCAAAAATGGTTCTCCAATTAAGATTATCTGATCGGTATTGTTATCTGTATGTTAAGCCCAAACCCAATAGAACATAAATTAGTAAATAATTCTAATCACTTGACAGATGCATTTTTTCACATCTTATATTATTTATCCTCAAAATTATTCATTAACTCTCATTCGAAAGTATGAGACTATCATTAGTCTTGATACTTAAAGATTTATTATTATTGAATAAGAATGTGAGTGTACCTCAGTGAGTTCCTCCATATTAGCAGGCTTGATGTCCACAATATTAAAGCTTTGATCCGTAATGTCCAAGTGCCACAGGTTAACACGGAGGTCATCTGCACTCAGATATGTCTCCTGGTCACTGTTCACACTTATACTGTTTATGTGGTACGTGTGGGCATTTGCAAATATACGTCTGAAACAAATAATAATGGGCATTCATTATTTATCATATAAAGAGCAAGTTATGAGAGTGATTATTTCTGCTATGAGTAAAACCACTCCAAAGCCACAAGATGCTCATTAAATATTTCTTACTTGACAATCACTAATTGATATTTGATGAACGGCTCAGAGGTGCTCCATTTGGTATTTTCTTTTAAGAATAAAATTATTAAATTTCACTTTTATTTTCATACATGTGAAATTGGGGATTAAAGTGTGTTCAATGGGCGCTTTCAGAAAAAAGTAAAACAATTAAAGTATATGTGACCGAAGCCACACTCTCTAAAAAAAAAGCAACAATACCTGGGAGATGCTTCCACCATCAAATCCATAGGCCTAACAGTTGGAACTTTAAGTTTTGTGATGTGGGAGGGGTCTCTTTTTACTCCACTCTCCTCTCTTGTGTTGTAGCCTGTTACTCGCTTGTCTCTTTCCGATACCTAATCAAAAACATAAAGACAATTTTACACCATGTAGCATATACAATTCCCAGGTACAAGTTCTATATTAGCATGAAGTAAGTGGAAATGACAACACACAAACAACATTATGTTATGCGTTTTCTCCAATAGCACTAATCTGCATTCAGAATTGTTGTCGTTTTACATACTTATTTGGCATGTAAAAGTTATACCCAACAATGGGAGTCAAATAGTGAAAGGTATGTATTGCATACTCTAGAATGTGTGATGTTTTACAAATAAAAATAATACAATTTAAGAAAAAATCAAGAAAATTTGTTTCACTTACTTTCCATAATTTAATAGTCTTATCATTTGTGGATAATAGGAAGTGACTTTGATTTTTCCGTTTGAGCCACCGTATTTTATTGATTTTCTCTTCTATCTCCAAAGACTTGAGGTAATCAAACTCGGGTTCATGAGATTGAAACGTTGAGTAGACATTGTACTCCCCGCGACGAGGTACACACACCTTAGATCCTGGATCTCTCTGCAAACATTACAAAAATACAACATTTAATAAAATATTCATAGAATTTGCAGTGGGAATGTGGAAAAGGATGTTAAAGAAATTCATATATTTATATACAAATTTTATAAATGTAAGAAAATTTGAGTATTCTATCAAACATACTTATACTTTCTACAAATTTCATTTCAAAGCTATTAATCATCTTTATATATTCATCTGGGTCTTTGGATCCCTTTTCACATCTCACAAAGGATGAAGTGTTTGGAAAGATCACATCTTAAATTTATCTCAACTCATAAATGAAATTAAAAAACAAACATTTTCTTCTACTTTATGTTTTATTGTTGATGTGAAGACGTTAGACAATGTCCATATAAGACGAAAGACGTCTCTCTCAACAATAAAACATATAGTAGAAGAAAATATTTGTTTTTTAATTTCATTATAGAATTCTACTACCAAAACACAGATAATGAATTGACTCAGATACTCTAATATACCTACATAGAAAAAACAGGAGATTAAGTGAGCTAATATTTTTATATCACCAAATGGTTCGGAGAAACAATGAAATAATAGATCTGATATTGTTTCTGTACCTGGAATATGACAACTCTGCCCCCTTTGTCCCCAGTGGCCAGCAGCTCTCCATCGTGGTTGAACTCCACGCAGCTAATCAGGTCTGCTTCAGTCACATCATCTTCTAGAGTTCCTTTCACCTGACTGAAGCACCATGAAGTAACACCACCATTGCCTAAACATAACACAAAACAACATACAATACAATTTTCAAACACCATGTTACGAGCGTTCATTATAAATATACAAAATTATTTATGTACAATATTATACTCTTTTTTCAAAACTATTGTGTATTCCAAATATTCAAGCAATGACGGATTTATTTCATAATCCATAATTTTTTGAGGAATATAAAACCAAAACCAAATACTGTATATGTAGCAAGTTCCTATATATTTTTATCTATCAATTAAATACCATCACAGAATCTCCCATAAATAGGATTACTAGTGGACTAACTACATGTTATGAGCGCACAAGTAGTCTTTTATTCTCGTAGAATGGCAAGCCTTCAGATATATCTGACTAGAACATAAGTTAGAAACATTCTGGCCCGAAGGGAAATAAAAATTCATTTTGCTGTGTAGAGTACAGTTTGAAAGCAAATCAAGAATTGAAAAGAAGAGACTAATTAGAACCACAGGAACAAATTCACCATGTAGGTACTATGGTTAATACACCCTGATACAATCATATATCATTCTATATTTAAATCCACTCATTTACGATTCATCAGGAATTCTAATTATCTCACATAATAAATATGTGTATAATCTCATACAATAAATATAGGTATATATCCCATGATATCCCTGGTAAAGAATAGGTCTCTCACTGTTTTCTGCAAGTTTTCGAGTGTCCTGTAATAGGTAGAAATTTGTTCAACTTTTTAAGGCATCTAAATTCTTCAGTTCAGTGATGAGCTGTGTCACCCATCCTGAATGTTTTGACTTTTATGGAACGGAGAGGGCTATTTGCATGTTTATTACAAGCAGTTAATGCGCTGGCTACCCCAATTGTGGGAGATACCGTGATGAGATGGCTAGATAAATATGTTAATTTTGATAATGACTTAAAATTAATCAATTTATTGAAGCATCTAAACACATAGTGCCATGCTAGAGAAAAAAATAAAACATTGTGTTAATTTACAAAAAAAGTAATATCAATAATGAAAAGGAAAAAAAAAATTGTATTAGAACATTCAATTAGGCACAGAGATTCTAAGTTGAATCTAACACAAACCCTCTATAATTCATTCTAAGTTGTTATTGAAATTGTAAACAATAATATAATACTCAATTTATTGCAGGTGGAACAACATGTGAATCATATTTGCATTTCTAACTATATTCATTGTTTATCAATCAACAACATTTAACAAGATCCCGTCAAACAAATATGTGTATATAGAGAATATACTCTTATCGTAATGAGATGCGTGTATAGTGTGTCAACATTTATATGCAAATCAATCTAGTTTCAATGGGCGAGTAATGAATTATAGAGGTTTGAAGTTGTCGTGGTGGTGTGTATATTGGAATTTGCATAACACAGAAGGAAGTATTTGTGCTCAATATACAACGAAGAGAGAAGAATAATCTATTAAAAAAATACATCAAGTAATTAAAAATCCTGTAAAGTATCCTTTCACGACCAGTTGGGAATTTTGTTCAGGTATGCAGATGGTGTTTTACAAGTAACAATGTTTTGTTTAACACTATGGTGGACTTTACCAGGGTCACTCCTGGACGATATGTCAGCACAAAACTGCTGCCTCATCGTCTTCATACCATTCAGGATCGACCCGATATGAAGTCCATCCTAGTGTTAAACGAAATCTCTGTGCTTAAAACACTCCGTAGAACATGATCTACAAACCTGGACAATAGTTCCAACACACCAAGAGATTGTCAGTCAAAATATAATAATGTACATACATTACAAATTTCTCCTCAAAGAGATATTATTATTATTATTAGTGAAAAAATATTAAATCAATCAATCATTATCCCAAAATAATTTGTGTGTGAAAATAAACCTTCAACTGTGCAGATGAATTCAACACATATAAAATAAAACATTATTTTAGTTATTTACACAACATTTTGTATGATTCTTTATTTTGCATGAGTTTGTGTTATTGAAACAGAAAACAATATGGTACACATTACAATTAATGATATTCTTTATAGTGTTTTCTCCAGGCAGGAAATGTTTTACTAGCAAATGGCTAATCATTAAACACATAAATATAAGATTCATTACCATCGGGTAGGACTCCATATATATGGCAGATATAGGATGAAACTAAAGCACTCAAGCTAAATGACATAGAAGGATGTAGAACATCATACCAATTTAGTAAATTAAGATAATATTACTCAACCTATTTATGTTACCACTATACTTGTAAAATAATAGCAAGGGAATGGATAGAAGAATGCAATAATTACTAAAAATAAAATTACTTTTATTGTATAAAATAAAATGGCCCAAATGGTGGGTTTATTTTGCCTCAAGACAATTTCTAACACCGATCAGCCATATGACAGAAATGCAAAATAAAAATAGTTACTTACATACACAAAGTGTGTTCTGCATACGAAAAAGAGGGAGGAGATGGGAATATACTCAAAATGGGTTTTTGAGAGTGAAGATAGTGATGTTTCAGTCCACTTTTGAATATGGGAATTATAGAAGCAAGTCTGATCAGTGAAGTCAAATTGTACCACAATAGAGCTACATGTATAGATAAGGAAAATGTGAAAAAAACAAGATGGATGAGGGAGAATAGTCAACGTACCACATGCACCAGAACGAAGAGGAAAATCTTCCCATGAGGTGCTAAAGATGTAAAACAAGAATTTAGGTAGTTGAGAGTATTATAATAATAATTCGGTATAAAAAGACAGCTGAAGCAAATAAACAACAATAACAAAAGGAAATTAATTGGCCATCAGTAGGTAGTATGAAGAAGTTATATAATAATAAACGAGCAAGCGGTTTCATCCCAACACTATCACATGATATCAGTCATAATATTGTTATCTCCACCTACTCCTATTCTATGTACATACACACACACACACACACACATAACACTCGAGTATAATTTTAATAAAATGGAGACTAATAATAATAAAAATTAATATCGCTATGAAATAAAGCAATAATAAAGAAATGAGTGTTGATTCTCATAGTCTATTCTATTCTTCTCAACACCATCCACTTGTTTGCGAATGATTGAGTAATATTCCTGATTAATTATGGTAAACAGAAAATAATAATATCAGTACTGGATTAAATTCTTGGAATAAAATACTCTTTATCATTGAAGGACACCCACCGTCCACCCATATATAGCAAAATACTCTATATCAGTGGTTTCTAACCCTCGGTCAAATACAGGGAATATGAGACCTAAAAAAGATCTCAAATTAACCTCCCCCCTTATAAGCTAGCGGGTTGTAGCAAAATCGTTGACCGGTCAGCAACGATAAGAAGATTGGGGACCACTGCTCTATATTATACCAATAATTCTAAATTTTAATCAGTAGAATATTACTCCAAAATGTCATTTTATAATTTTTCTACCGTCAGTTTGACCTGAAATCAATTGCCATTTATCACAAATAATTTTAACTATACGTAACAACGCAAATTTTTGTTAGTGAGTACGTTTAATATTGTAATAATATAGTCTATTGAAGTAAAATTAATATTCCACAGGCACTAACAATGCTCTACTTATATCAGACGATAAAGAATGATAATACTAGTAGGGTTATTAATTTAGGTATGTGTAGATATTATATTCTAATATAGACAGCAAACTGTACATTCCACACATTCATAATTACTGTTCAATATTGCTAAGAGACTGCTGTAATGTGAAAATGTTATCAATTTTATGAAATAATATAATAATAAACATATCTAACAGCAGTGACTGCACGTCTCGGTGTGCCAATGATCCCTGCAATCACCTCCTGTTCGAATCTGCCTCAAATTCTCAGAGAGACGTAACCTTTGCCGAGAATACCAAATGTGATCTTTCTTTTTTATCATTCTTTTTTACAAACATCACATCGAATCACAAATACAATTATTACTGATACACTCACTGCATATAGTTTATAATACACTGAAAAACCATTAACAGTAAAAGCAGTCCTTTGACTTGCATTTGTTTTTTTTTGCTTTGTCTAGGATATTTAGAATTCATAATGTAAAAACTATATCAGTTATTTCAATTAAAGGGTATTGATATTTTAAATTACAACACAAAGTATAAATATAATTACAACAGAATAGTCTGTAGGGATATCATCCATTACAGATATATGACAATTATATTAATTAGCATAATAACGCAATCTAAAAATGTGTTAACAAAATGGGACCCGGTAAAGAACTGGAATATTCTGTCTTATAGAGTGAACACAGTCACGCTACAAAGCACTAACTAGGATAATATAATGAAGTACACCATTGTACAGGTGATTCTTTGGCAGTGTTGGTCAGACAATGGAATAATGGTGGCTATCACATAACATCAGGTTATGAAAACAACAATAATACTCACTGTTGTTGTATATGGAATATAATATCTGATACAAGTGCAGGCCTCCTCAATATAAAAGATGGTTAACCAACTATTACCATTGCACAAAACATCCACCATTGCTGAGAGGAGAACACCTTATACTATCTCTGGTTTAGATATTATCTGCTGGCACATCTCTCATTACACAAACACAGCATAGTGAGATTCAATATACACTGTGTATTAATCATTATGTAGTCCAAGTATCTAACTAGCTGTCGTTAATTATTTCAGATCTCAACCCAATACAACCCTGAGCTACATTCAACTAACTACCTATGGCAGCTTGATGTCACCTGCCACTTATTGGTTTGTTATACAATTCATTATTCTAATCACTCATATAAACACTTGCGAATTATTTGCAATATGATTCGCTAACTAGACAATATATTATACAAATATACAAACAATAATACGAAAATCATTGAAACAAAACTATGAAATGACAAAAACTACTTTACGACTATATATGAAGCGTACTAAATATGTCAATGTATATGGTTAGGGGAAAACACAATGTAAGAATATCAGTATAGATTGTAGCAGCAAGTGAAGGCATAATTAAAAGAAGATAAGGATGCACACGGATACAGATCATACAATTAGCATAAAACATCGAGAAAATATAAAACGAGAAGAGAAATCGGTTATGATTTAAACAAGGTTAAGTTGGGGCGGCTGCGGCTATAACCAACAAACGATATATAGCGCACAACCCCAATTTAATATCGTAAAAGACGAAATAGTAGAAACCACGCAAAATAAAGATGCAATTGTCAACACCAATAGGTATGTCGATTCATTTACCGTCTGAATTTGAGCGATAAAACATCCTTGAAATTAGCAAATCCCAACAACCGAGGTCAACCTTGACAAACGGGCGCTAAAAGTCATCACTTACCGGCCATGACAAAGCCCAGCACAATAACTTATTTAACAATTAGATAAATGTTTTTATATCACAAATAACATCAACAATATTTAATATACACCACCGATGCACGGATGTTTTCGGATTCGATACATTTCAACCGAATATTGAAGAAAAGTAATGGCGGTTCACACACATAACATCACAGCCGATATAATATGAAATCTGACGTCAGAACAGTCGGTAAAACAGGTGGCTATATTGCCAATATCAGCCTGACGCAGTACGTGCGCTCTACTGGTGGGTGATAGTTGAACTAATTGGAATTTTGCGGAAAATTTGCTTTGTTCATTGTTTACAAATTTGATCAATAGTGTGCGCTAGATTATCATTGAAATGTTGGTGTTGAGAAATAAATTTAAGTATGTTTTTTTTCCTTCTACTAATTGACGCTGGAATTGGTAAATAGTCTGATGGTATTAAGCGACTCTGAATTTCAATATGAACATCTTGGTTTAAATTCTATTGCTGACCTATTCTTTCTTCTCGACAAGAATAAGTAGGTACCTATTGTTTAGGTTGCGTTTGGAGGTATATTTAGGTTTACTAAAGATAACCCATCTTTAAAAAATGTATTGCTTCATCTTCATAACCAATTAATACTAAAGATATTAATAATAATTAAAATTTATAATCAAATTAACCATAATAAATATAGAGTAATTTTCTCACCATTTTTATATTTGTTGTTTGTTACAGCTGAGTTGATATAGTCTCCTAATCTGGATAAACTGGATTGTCTGATAACTCTGGGGGAACTCTTCTTATTACAGATCTTTTCTGGTACTACGGGAGATGGTGATACTGGTGGGAAGGAGTACTGGCCTGAGGAAGAGAAGAACATAAGAGTCAAAATATAATTAAGTAAATTAAATACCTATTGATTATTACATTTGTGGAAACTGTCGCAGGTATTTCTTATAGTTTACTAGATAGATGTCGTCCTCAAGCCATATCCTTGCAAAGCAGGCAGTGAGGACGGAACACCAAACTGTTTTTGTAAATCTTTTTATCCTTTCCTCATACATTTAAACTGGTTGATTTCTCTTGTTAAAATAACGGAACAGTATTTTCCGATTAAATTCGGTAACTATAGGTAAATAATGGTTGGTAGTCGGGTGAGATGACAAATTAGTAATCTGATGGCAACGTGTCTTCTCAATTTCTCATGAATACTCTTATTTTTATGACAAGAATATACCATTTATCTATATCATCACGACATCTTCCTCAAACGATTGTATAGCCAGTGGATAATCTGTCCGTAATATACGTACACATAGGCGCCCTTGCGACGGTCTAGGGACTGTTAAACGGCGTCAAAATAAAATCATCCAGAATCATCATCATCATACAAATCATCTTCTCTATGACATCCAAGACGGGTGACATACCTTATCGCTGAATTGAAGAATCGTTCAATGTACACTGATATTTAATATGAGTCTATGGGTTCACTGGCTAGCCCACTAATTGTGGAACATGGTGTGATAATATAGATTAGATACATATTCCTCCAGATACTTCAAAGGCTCAGATCCTGTAACCGACTACTGCGAATTTAGAGTGCATATATTTTTCTAAATTCGACTCATATAAAAATGCATAAACGCATACATAAATGTACAACGACGTTGCAATATTCTGAAACTGGGTTAATCGACAACAGACACCCTGTCTACGTAGAAACACAATGAATTGTTATGTGATTTATAAAGGTTTGATTAGGTATTAGGTACATATATTGATTACTCAAATATCTTCCAGTATGAGTTGAAACAAAGTGGCATATCATCATTTGAGGGAGTTTCAACATTTTTGTACTGAAGTCTTTCAATTTTATTTAAAGGTAGATTTAGCGTGTTCAGGACTAGCTTATTGTTTTCTCTCTTGATTTTATCAATCGAATGAACGAATATTTTTGTACGCTTTTTCTCTAAATTATCAATCGAATGAACGAATATTTTTGTACGCTTTTTCTCTAAATTATCAAAAAAAGAAAAGGGATGAGAATGGTGATTCAGTGAGTTTCTGCTCTCCTTTTACAGAAGCTTGTACATAAGTAGAAGACTTCTATATTGATAAATCGTTGGCTCAATACTATAACTAGACATCTCAAAATCAATAGTTTCGAGATAATTCATAAATGATGGCATTACACTTAGGATAGTAATTTATATATTATATTTTATTGAAACACTTTGATGACAGTACAAGGGAGCATCTTAATTCATAATTATTACTAGAAATTACTCAAACATTACAAGCTAACATCGAGAGCACATGACTCAAAACCACAAAAGTCGAGATGTCTAGATCTAGTATTGAGTCCACAATTATACACAGGTCGGCATAAAAGAAGTTTTCATCATTTTTATGCAAAAAACAAATAATTTTTGTCCTGTACATATGACAAGATTTTAATTTAATCGTAAAACTTTACCTACTCAGTGATTAATTTAAATGTTATCTATGGCATAAGACATAAACGGTGTATTGTGATTGAGGTTACGCAGCCACATAGGTAGGTATATATTACATATTATTATATTTTATAACTACCTAATCCTCGTGACATCATTGCGGTATCAGTAGGTAGTAGGTACCTACCAGGGATGTTGCGGATGTCGATTTTTACACATCCGCGGATGTGAATGCGGATGCGGATTTTCGAAGGCTCACATCCGCGGATGCGGATGCGAATGCGGATGCGGATGTTTAAGATGTTATAGAAAAAAAGTAGGAACTATCTTAGTTGGTCAAATATGTGACGAAATTTTTGCTGCAATAATATTATGGATTTTTTGGCGAAATATTTTTTTTCTTCTTTGTTATTTGCAAATATAAAATAAAACCGGCAAAAATAAAAACGCGTCGGATCTTGTCACAATTATTTTCGTTCCCATTGGTTAATGTCAAGTGCAAACGGCACGCGCCTTTTGCCGGCCCCGCCCCATTTCTTTCTTGTCGCAAATTGTCTTACATCCGCATCCGCATGAACATCCGCATCGATTATTGCGGATGCGGATGCGGATGCAGATGTCCAAATACATGCGGAAGCTCCGCATTTGCGGATGCGGATGCGAATATTCGCAACATCCCTGGACTACCTACCTATAACCTAGTCTGTGTTTACGTTCAAATCGTAGAACGTGTGTTTGTTTGTACAAGTAGATAATAATATTATTATGTTCGTATGCAGGTAGAAAAATATAATGCATACCTAAATACTTTCAGTAAAACAGTAGGTATGTAAATGACGTCATTATGAAAACTGTTGTGAAAACGAGGAATTATCATTATATAGGTTCTGAAATATGTAGGTACACCCAAATTATTGGTGTAGAAAACATTTAGCTATGTTTACTTATTGTGTTATCAGTTACGCGTTTAATTAGCACATCTATAGAAATTGATAAATTGTGAAATAAAAAATCTTCATAATGTAATTTTAATAGCCTTCGCAAATAAATTACTGAAAAGTGCGAAATATTTACGTACACGATATTTTTCAGTGATTTAATTCAGAGAGAATAATATAATTATATTGTGTTGTGTAAACGTAGTCACATACATACATATTTACCTTCCTATATCTATGAGTGTTTATTATCTTCCAATTTATTCAACGAATTTAGAAGTTTTATTTGCTAAAATGCTATTTTTTGCCACGAAAATAAGAATATCAAATAATGGCTTTCGTCATGACGCAAATAAAATATGTAATCATTACATTAATAGGCGGTACATAAAGGGTTAAATAAATTTGGTAACATCAAAGAGTTGTATGCACGACCATTTAAGAAAATGTTACAAAATTTGTGACATTGTATTTTTTGCAGTACAGCATAGCTGTATTGACAAAAACTTCGTATACTATTTGTTGTTATTAAGAAAATACGTTAAGTGCAAAAATTTGGGCGCTATCGAAAATTATAAATTAAATATGATGATGTGCAAAAAGAATAAGTAAATAAATATACGCCGTATACAAATAAATACCTTGATCCTTTAATCGATAAAATACTACTTATCATTTATTACTATAGAGCCAAATTGTTTATGATGTGTGTAATATTATTTGTTCTAAATCAATCGTTAATCCACATTAATCATATCATATTTTAAACAGGCTTAAAATATTCGCTATAGATACAACATTTTATACAAACGCAATAATTCATAGCAACAAGTTTGCTATTTATAGATATCCTACTGATAATTTTGTGGACAACACAAATACGAGAATAATATCATTTCACAGGAAACGGTACGTATCTATAAATCAGGTGATAGCAAAAAATATAACTTTAATTGATCTTGTATTTTTGGGTGAATTGCGTTATTGTCGACACCGCATTTCTCAAATTTTCTAATCACTATTAGTAACGAAATTATATTATTACTATACTCATAGGCGATGAAAGGTAAAGGAAAAAGTAGACAAGAATAATACGGTTTACTCAAATAAACATTACATTGAGGTGGTCTGAAAACTGATGGTACATTTAATGGGCGTACCCCTAGGATCTCGAAAATATTAGGAAAGTAGATAAGATTAGCACAGAAATTTTGAACAAATTAAAAAAAAATACCATCAGGGGGGGAGTCTAAATTTAAAAAGTTTTTCAAGCTGTTGCTCCCTCAAGTGAAAATTCTCGGTACATACGCCCTTGGTAAAGTCTCAAAATTCCAAACGAATGTCCCGTGATTCAAATCTCGCTGTTGACCTATTTTCAGTATACTCGGGGGTGCATCATTTGTATAAACTCATATATAATAGATTCATCTTTATTTGTATTTTAATGAAAACCATGAATTTTCCAAAATAAAGATTCTTACCTTATGTGAATATTGCTATCTGGAGGGGTAGAAGATACATTGCATACGATATATTTTCTTCTTGCGTATTTTGGAAAATAAATAACATAACAATTAATTTCAGAAATAAATAAATTTTAATAAATAGTAATAACCTTTTATGCCAAATGGATAGGTGAACCTCATTGTAAAGATGGATATTCAATACTTATCACCGTTGTTTCAATTTCACAACAACTTGTACCGACTCAAGTACCAAGTAATGGGACTTCTCCTCTCCCAGTAACAGATGGAAATTCTTAATTTATTGAAAGGAGAAGGATTTACAAGCACTCTACATTTATAATACATCACTGGCCAAAAAAGTATTTGTATTTTAGTTCACAACTTGTAGTCTAAAATCACTCAAAATTTGTGCTATTTACAGTCACAGTAGCAAATCGGTATTAATTTCACAGTAGTTTATCACAAATTTATCAACAAAATATGCAAATCACAGCGACACGATGCCAACGACTTACACTAAGTATAACACTTTTATGAGATTCGCAAGAAACATTTTGCTGAATTATATTGGAAATTTGTTACAAAACCACGCTTGATAAAAAAGTATTGTAAATATGTAATTGTTTTCTCCGTAGCCTTCGTTCAATGAATGAAACTGAAATAAACAAATTGAATATTTTTAATAATTTTATCAATAAGTGGGCACTTTGTTCTATTATTCTGATAAGATATTATGTACTAAATATTGCTATGTATTATAATTATATTGTAACTAATATTATTTTACTAAAACGAGTGAACATTGCATGAGTTATGACAACACCAACGTGTTTTAGTATATGTAGATAAGGGAGAGATTTTTTTGATGATTAATTAATAATTTGGATTTACGCACCATTTAAATGTTTAATAATAACTATTACTAGTTTTTAAGATATATTGTATTGTATTATGTGATGACGTTTTGTTATTAAAATAATCTACGAAATAATAAATAATCATTTTGCGAAGCTATTTATAAAATTAACCATTGTTTGAAGTTTCATATTATTATGTAAATTTAGCACATGAAAGTATCATGATAAAATGCTTAGAAAAAAACAATTCCTAACAAATAGCTCCCCAGGTGGGACTTGAACCCACAAACCCACATACGTGTCTTGTCCAGTTAAGTTTCCAGGCGACAACCAAAGTTTTCAAAATTGCCTCTTGTAAACTCCAATGAATAATTGATTAAACTTAGTTGATACAGTTAATCGCGAAAAATATGGATTTTTGTGTAAAGCAAAATGACCCTTAAAATATTTTATTATCTTCAATACAATTCAATGTCGTGTTAAAGAAAGTACTTTTGTTTTTATTTATTTTATATTGCGCGAGATTAATTAGCTTGTATATTGCGTGAGGGTGTTATGTGTAATGCAAGCATTTATTCAGTAAAATGCCAGAACTTAATAATATACAAAATTTATTTTATTAAAAATGGACATTAGCTGTTAGTGTGCCTTATAATTAAACAACATGCAATCTAATTATTTTTTAGCAAAATAAAATTGTTAGGTATAGTTACATTACATAATTTTTCGTGATAAAAATAATTAGAATATATGTAGGTATATGTGTGTTTTTCAATACGAATTTAATTCCGATTTCAAACGTAGGTAGGTATGCGACTTGTTGAGATATACGGTGACTCCGACGTCTTGATACGTACTAAAGGCCGAGTGAGAAAATTGTACAATTTAGACAATAATTATTATTACTCACTCTCCCACTTTAAAACGGCTTTAATGTGAAAAATTGTTCCATATTTATCGTATGTACGTATATTTTTGTACCTATTAGTCTCTGAAATCGATGCACGATTTTAACACATAGGTACGTACATATTTGATAGTTGTATATAGCAATGATATCACGAAGCCTACATTGTCTATAACTAGGTACTGATAATAAACTTTTTCATAGGAATTATTTAGACATTATATAGTATGATCACATACCTCCCTACCTACTTTGTGTACCTTTCAGTGTTTCTTAATTTACAGGTATTTACTGAAATTTCGTGACGTCACATATTGATTATTTAATTAACACTTTGTTAATGTTGTTTCTTTTATCTACAGCAAAAATATCTACCAAATTAGAAAGAAGGATGTTTAAAAATAAGGATATTTCCATCGCACAGTCGCGTTACTTCCCTTGTAACGTAAACAGAGTGAAACAATTTTGACAAACATTTACGTCAAAATAAAAATTTGTCAACATGCCATTAGTTGAGATATGAGACTATTGAGACATTCAGATGTTCCGTATAAAGATTCCATATATTCCAATTTTTTAATAAGCTCATAAACAACGCTGTTTTGATCAATCTATTGATAATGACCAAAGAAGTCGAAAGACGTCTCTTTCGCGTTAATTAATCTATAGTAGAACGAAACGATTGCATCAATTTATCCAATTATGGAATTATAAAACTTCTGTAGGTATACTATATATAATATATAATACTATATTTAAATAAAAATTATAATTTATACATATCTACCTTGGTTTCATTTTCAAGAAGTTTGAAATTCATGGAGATAAATAAAATATCAGTAGAAAGAGAAGTTTTCCAGTTTCGGTTAGTAAATACAAACAATCTTATAATAAATAATCTTTTCAATTCTTCCTTCAGATCCAACAAAATCAAACTTTCTATTTACCTACGTATTTTGAATTCATGTTTATTTACTATTTAAAACCCCTTTTAAACATTCAAAACATACTTCAAATTAATTGTATTCATCTGTTTTTTACACAAATTCCATGTTAAATAGAAAATATTATTTTCATAAAATATTATATTTTATTGATAAAGGTTTGAGAAAATAGTACATCTGTTCAATTTGTATGAATCATTAAAGTTCAGAAAAGAATATAATTGAACTAATAACATTGTCAAACAAATATAATTGTTTGTCAGTAGTAGTTGTTCGGTATATGTTTCTCTGTAATTTTAACAAAACATTGTTTTAATTCATTAAACATTATTTTAAAGCACTCAATATTGGCGTGAGCTGAAATCTGAAAAGTAAATAGCCATTTTTATATTTACAGAACTAATTTAATGAATTTATTGTTTCAAACTGTAAGCGGTGAAACATGGTACCTGCTTGCTTTGTTTTTTGGGAACAACGCTTTTGCAAAGTAAATAACTAGTTTCATCTTCTTTTCATTAAGAAAGTCGTGATTGTTTTTTTTTTACTAATGTGCATTTGTCTTCATTTTGTTTTTGTGTGAATTACTTCTTTTGGCACCTATTAAAAAATCGTAGAATGTCGGTTAAAAACTTTTGTAACGGTTGAATAGTAAGGGTTGGCAAAACATAATTGTTTCTATGTAGTTCACGTTTCAATTTTTCCATAGGATCACTCGTATTCTAACTAGGTATATGTAAGGGCAGGATCGTGTCATTGAGGGTCGCTCTATCTGGCCCTAACATTCTAAAGTAAAAATAGTTAAATAAGATAACATTTAATATTTGAAAGGCAAAGTTGATTGAAATTGGATGGATCTCAGAATAAGAGTCACCATAAGAGCATATTGAAATGAATGAAGTGGATAAAAAAAACTATAAATGAAATGGTCATATAACAAGTCTGTCGATGAACAAGTAATTCAATTGAAGTAAGTTATAATATAAGATGAGTTATAAATGTTGGTATTTTGCAATCCAAAAGTTCTGAGATTAATAAGCCTGAGATACATAAAGAAAATTAGCTGAATTGGTATATTTTTAAACGTCAACAATGTGTATTGCGTCAATATGAAAAATATAATTTCAGAGAACCTTCTATAAAAGGAAGGAATGAAGATAAACAAGTTGACAACGAGATGAGATACTACGAAAGCCTCTCGAATAAAATGCCGTAAATATTTACAGAGTTAATAGAAAAGGCCTATAATAAATACAAGTGCAAATAATAATTTATTAAATGAACTTGAACACTTGTTGTTGCTATCAACTGATATCCTAAGTTTTTGTTTGTTTGTTATACAATCAACTTACATACCTACTCTTGTAATTGCTGTATGGACAGATATTATAATTAAAATTAAGAGGAAAGTATATAAATGTAAACGTTATTTATGCATTATAACAATAGTATATTATATATAAATATTTATGCAATATACCTAACACTAGTTTTTATCTTGCCTCATCTTAGGGTATAGTAATACAATTAGCATCAGCAAAAACTTGAATAGGTAGGTATTTATGTACCTACCCTTCTTCAAAAATGGTGGGTTGTATAAAAAATATTTAATACTTGAATGCAAATATTTTTGTCAATTTTATCATCTTTTCTTGGAGTTTATTACAATACATATTGGAGTCTGTTAAAGTTGAATAAAGGCCAGTGAGCCACCTCAGAAGAAATTATAACTGGGAAAGGTGTCAAACATGTAGGTATGAAAGATTTCTTTTGGAATGGCCAAAGGTCATGGAAGCAACGGACAGAGATACCTGGATAAAGTACTTAAGTGCGATGGGAGTTAATTTTTCGTAAAAGCATAGATGTATTCAGTGGCGTAGCTGGGGGGGGGGGGGGGGGGGCGGGGGGGACACATGTCCCCGGGCGCCATATTAGGGGGCGCCAAAATGAGTATTAAAACTATTTTTTTAATTTTATTTTGATGTAACTAATGTATCCCAAATACGTTTAAATACGTTTAAATACCGAAATAAACAAAATTGTCAATCGGATTGACAATGTCCTCATAAGACGAAAGACGTTGCTCTCACAAATTAAATCATTAGTAGAATAAAACGCTTGTTTTGTTTATTTCGATATGGAATTCTACTACCTAAACACCGACACAGTGAATATCCCAAATACGTTTGCAAGATTAAATTTTGGAGCTCCACAAATATCTTCATTTCAAACCAGTTGGCAAACACGATTTTGGCGCCCCCATTGAGCATTAAGGGCCGCCATTCTACTCATAAACAAAATGACACATCCACAATGCAGGATTGCTGATGGGTTTTTTTTTAACAAAGATCAGTTCGGGTTCAAATATTATTCTTCATAATGCTTCATGCTTTGAAAATGAACCATATAAACCGTAAAATTTCAAAAATTTCTTGGGGACTCTGAGAAGGGGCGCAGACTTTGTCCTCGGGCGCAGATGACCCTAGCTACGACATTGGATGTATTGTATAAACAGTTGTAATAGTGTTCGAATACAATGTGAAAAAGCATGCTTTTTTTAAGTATGAACGTGCTTGAGGAATGAGACTTGTGAGGTCATACAGTGGTTAATTTTACCTAACCATACGTTTTCGTCTAGGTTTGTATTATCATTTACAAACAAACGAATTTATATATGAACTTAAATATTTATAAAGGCATTACCAGCAATGTATGTTAATATTGTATCTATATATTGTAAAGAGACACAAGTGTTTGTATACGTCATTTATCCTTGCTAGCAAATATATGTCACGTTCATATTATTATGTTATTGAAATGTGAATTACATATGTACTAGCACACTATATATTAGATAAAGTCAGTCAATAACAACAATCACAATATTACTTATTCAATACACTCTATAAGCTATAAAAATATTGGTATTTTTATAGTCTCTAAAAGAATTTTCAGCATATCATTCATATTTATGTATGCAAATTGATCTCATTTAATTGATCACTATATAAAAATATAATACGAGTAGGTACAACAATGTAAAAAGTATTAGGTATAATGCAATATTTTGAGATTATTTCGATATGATATTAATATCATCAACATCATAATCCCGCCCCTTTCGGGATAGTCAGATATGAGTCGAGCACTTTATACTTACTCGATACTTATTTACTTGCTCAAAATGTGTTCGTTCTGTAAGATCTGGCTTATGCGATCTTGCAATGATTAAAATAACGATATTTTTAATATAAATAAATAAATAAATAATAAATTCAGTTGACTACTTTTTAATAAACAAAGAAAATTGTGTTTTAAAACAGGTTGGTTACTTAAAACAACAGAGTTAATTAGCAAACTTGAGCATTATATATTTTGTTAATAGTTTTATAAGAGCATGTTTAATGATTAGGTACTTTGTAAGTTTTCGAATATAAGAGAATATTTGGATAACTTACTTTCTTATCACATAAACTTATATTATAGAGTGTGGTTTGTTCACTCGAAGAGAAATCATATTAGTTATTGTTTAAACATAAAAATGGACGTAGATATTGTACATATAGATATTTCGAACTTGATTATACACAGGGTCAAATAAAATCATTTAAAGTTATTAAGATAAGCTATTAGGTAAAAGGTTATGCATGTAACACGATCCACTGCAATTAATAATATTATGTTATACATAAGAGGTTTTAAAAACTTATTATTTCTTTTTTAAAGTTCACTTCCATGTAAGAGTGATTTACTATTTAAATGTTCTTACTTTACATATTATTTTATGTACGATATTATTGTGTACCTACTAAAGATCTTGATATTAAATTCTTAATCAGACATAAAGGACGAGTTTAGGTGTAGATGGGTGATATAATATAATGTAGTAAACTTCAATTCGATCGTGGCATCTTTCATAAATAAGGTCGATCATTAACTTCATGCAACAAACATCCAGGTTATCTCTTTGCGTAAACAATAAGACGTTCGGGATGAGTGGCGTACCCCATTTCCTTTCATAAACCGGGTTAGTTGGAAGACATCGCATTTTAGCGATAAACTCGCCCTCTGTACATTGAATTTATAATTGTTATTTTTATGCCACTATTTCACTATGTAATATTGTAACCAATGTACAGTAAAGAATAAAATAAATAAATAAATAAATAAATAAAATAAGACTTTATGTTCCAAACAACTTTAAGCCCGGCTTCGCTTATAAAATAATAATAAATGTCAAAATTGTGCCCAATGGGAATTGTATGGGGAAACCGAGGGTTTTATGCTAGCAATTCAAGATCAGGTAATAAATACAAAAAATTATCAAAAATATATCATAAAAAATCAAAATATAATTGATGATTCGTGTAGGAAATGTCTGGCCAAACCGGAAACAATTCAACACATAGTTTCGGGTTGTTCCACTCTCGCTCAAACTGAGTATACCAATAGACATAATCATGTCGCAAAAATAATACATCAAAATTTAGCAATTAAACATAATCTTTTAAACTCACAAATAGTAATTCCTTATTATAAATACAACCCGGAACCGGTTTTAGAAAATCAAAATTACAGGCTCTATTATGATAAAACCATAACAGATAGACAAATACATCATAATAGACCCGATTTAGTATTACATGATAAACGTAATAAAATAACGTACCTAATAGACATCGCTGTTCCAAATACACATAATATACAAACAACCGTCGCAGAAAAAATACGTAAATATACAGAACTAGCAGGAGAAATAAAAAATATTTGGCATTCTAGATCCGTTTATATAATACCTTTAGTCATGTCAGCTACAGGGGTAACTCCGAAATCTTTAATAAATAATTTACAAAAATTAGATTTACCGGTTAATTTGTATATTAAAATTCAAAAATCTATTATAATAAATACTTGTAATATTGTAAAAAAGTTTTTGAACACAGATATTTCAGGCACAATGCTGGTATTTTGATCCCGCGTTTTGAGCCTAATCCTTTGATATCCTGTATATCTGGATAGGTGTATTTTTCCCGGCATTAGACTGTTAAGTTTTTGTGTGACCATGACTGATCATATGGAGACTTATCTGGTTGTATAATGCTGAGAAGTGTGGATGGCAATTCTGCCGCCGCGTAAAAAATAAAGTGAAATGTTTTGGCAAAACGTGATTCACCTTTCAAATAAATATTTGTCTACTTGCTAACACTAAACCTCATTCGTATATCATCGTCAATGAACTAGAGATACCTTCGTACACATTTTTTTTTATCCACGAACATGCTAAATACATTAGAATTCGAATAGAGATGAATCAATTTCAGTATTGTCTGACTAGTAAAAGCGGTAATAACGGATATTACAAACATGTATACAAATTTAGCCATATAATTTGATAATTCGTATATTCCAAAGTTTAAGAAGTGTCAATGCATCATTATTGTTTCACAATAGAAAATAGTAGATAGGTACCACCTGTTGACTAATAACAGGAATTCTACCTCTGTTAGTTTTGAACAGTGTATAGTGTACTACATATTGTAATATATTTTATACCTTGTTGTATTATGTTAGCATAAGTGGGTAATGTTGGTTTAATCTATTACTATATCAGGTTTTATCTAACCGCTAGCAGTATAAAGTAGTGTGGATAGGACAATCTTAGTGAAAACTAGATATAAACAGAAATAAATAATACAATGATATCATACTCAAAGGTACATATCCTTGAAAACTTCCACTGAAACCATTGAAAGCTGCGAAGGTTACAATAAATTATTTACATATAATAATATGTACTTCATCATAATACTGATATTATTTCTTTGTCTTACAGAATATGATTACTTCATTTACAACATTTCCCTAAGAAATAGTGGAAACAAACAAATCCATAATAATGAATAATCAGACCAATTTTCTGTACATGTTTTTCACGATATTGCTATATAACTGCTTTTACAGCATTATCACAAATTTGTCCATCCTTGCAGATCCCAAAATAAAAGGTCGACTGCCCACTATGTGTATGTGCCGCACGGAAAGGGCCAGATAGCCTGAAGGTTGTTCTGACCGGAGGTGTGTAGGGCAACAGAACTAGGTCAGATGCACCGATGAGATGCAGTGACCAGGTGAGTGAGGAAACAGGAGGAACCTTGTGAAGGGTTGACACAATTAATGATGGTCACGATCTTTAACACTAAGGGAACAACAGAGAAGAACAGTTATTACAAGAACATTGAACATGACAGATTCGGGTTTTTCAGGCAGTTACTGTGTAGTGAATTATCTGACTGAGGCTCTTCTTAATTACACTAATACATGTGTACACTTTCGTTTGATAATTGAGACTTTTGTTTTTTTTTTTTAAAGATATATCTGGGTTTTGTTTTTTATAAACCCAAATACAACCTTATATATCTTTCAGAGTAAGCTACTTAAAGCTTGGTTAGACAGCATATTCGACATTTTAGTGATTGGTATCAAAATCGGACAAATCCAAACATGACATTTTATTAAATAGGCAAATCTCATGGCATTTTGTTTGAAAAATAACGGAGAAAATCAATATTAATATAAAAACCAGTCAAATTTTAATTAGATTTGGGCTTTTCTGACATTTTACAACAAATGGAGTAGTTCAGTTACGATCCCCAAACCACAAAGAAAAGATACCAGATGGAATCATAACTCTAAACTGAAATGGTGATCCACCAAATCCGAATCATGCATCAGAAATATTTCTGAAACAATAAAACATTTAGATATCTGCATTCTACGTAGTTAAAAAACATTATTTGAAAATATTTGTTTATGTACTGTCATAATCTTTTATTGAAAATGTAAACATCAATTCAATAGAAACGTGTGGATGGTTTATATACATATACAAAATAGAAGTAAATAAAAAGTAAGTATATTTCCTAGGTACTTTCCTGAAAACTATTAACACGTGTACAGGTACATATATTCTACAAGTAGTTAGTCAAGGTGAGACCAAATCTCACGAACAAAATAACAATGGTTAAATTTTTAATTTTTCAATATCGAACCTTTTTTTTTCTTAAAGTAACTTGTGAGTGTTGTTGTTGAAAAGAGATTAAAGATGCATAATGGAAAAGGTTAAGAGGTTTTATGGTAAAACACAAAGACATTATGTAGGTAAGATCCGAATGTGTTTAATGCTTTCTGAAATAAATATAATTAATCTGTTGAATAAATTTTACATGTAATATACATATATCTCAGTACTTTCGTAAATATGAATGTTCATATATCCCTTTTTCCAGATAAGAAATAGCTAGGACAATAGAGACAATGTTTCAATCTTCTTTTGAGCATATATCCCTGAATATATTTAGAGGTGAATAAATATTCGAATTTAAATATACTCATCCATCCGGCAAAGAATTTATCTCCCACTCTTTTTCGTAAATTTTCGAGTGACCCGTAAAAGTCAGGTGTTCGAAAAAATAAAGATATTTTACAACTTAAATTCAGCGATGAGGTTTGCCACTCATCCCGAATGTTTTAATTTTTGTCAGCATAAAAAAGACGGTTTGCACATTTATTACATGCAGTTGGTTTGCTAGGCATCCCACTTGCCGTAATGGTGTAGTAGTTGTAGTGGTATATACTCTATATTAAATTTATTTTATTTATTATGAAAGATACCTATAACAGTTTTTGTGTTTGCAAGTTATCAGTAAATATATCTATGTTTTTCATCTCTATATTTTATCAAAACATTGTAATTGCATTTAATTGTCTTAATTTGTTAGTTAAATTAATATTTTCTGGGCGAAACTGAGTTGGAAGTTAGTTGAATAAAATTGAAAAGACTTTTCACCATTATAGGAAAACGTGAAAAGTCGAAAGTAATCAGCAATTAAAAGGTGTTTTATAAGTTTAAACGGTAACGACATAAATTTTACTCGTTATCTCTTACTTTTTCATTCACTAGACTCGAGGGGAAAACTTTACGAGTCAACTATTATAATGTGTAGTTATTTTTATAGTTCTTACCTGAAACTTTAGTAATAAAAGGACGATTTGCTGTTTTTATTTATCCTTCCCATTTCCATAAGTTTCCTACAGAATTCACAATAACTAAAACTATTTGCTAAAATATTCAGGAATCATTCTCTTTATACAAGGCAGGTGAATGAAAGTTTTAAAAGATAAAGATATCTTTTGTTAGATCTGAATACTATATCACATCTAACAAAAGTCTTCTTGTGTTTTTTCAATATTTCATTATTACAAGGAAACGCTGTGTCAAAATTAACTAAGATTTAGTTTATTATTTTATATCCCATAAATGATATTTTAGACAGAATAGTACACAATTATGTTTGCATTTATGAAAAAGCTTTACAATATGGATGTAACCAATAAAACAAATGGTTTATTTTTAAATACAAAAGTTATCGGCCTAAGAACAATCATAATGTTTTAAATACGAGAACAAAATCTTCAAAGATGAAGACTGATAAAAATATTGCTTAGAAGTTGTGATAATAGATTAATGCCTTAAAATTACGTGATACCTTCTAAAAATATTGTACTTGGCACAAATCGTCTCACAAGGGACCGGAAGCCGTAATCTTATAAATAATAATAATAATAAGTTGTGCTAATTTGTATAAATGAAATTACATGGCAATTTGAATTTCCGGTATTGATACGCACCTACTCCATAAATGGCTGAAGATAAGAGGTTAATAAAAAATAAATACATTAATTAAAATATTACAATTCATTCGCGCCAATCAAGTATTCTAAAAGATATGCATGATAGTTTTTATTCTTTTTTTGTAATTAGCTACGTGGTTCTCTGACGCCCTCGCTTCCTCGCACCCCTTATTTCAGACAAGTATATCCTCTTTGTCATTCTTTCCTCATTCATTCGTTCGACATATCCAAACCATCGTAACTTATTTACGTGCAATCTGTCCACAACACTCTCGTTTCATCCGCTCATTCTTCACTCTATCACGCAACGTTTTACCAACCATTCTTCCAAAGAAATTATTAGTTTGAAAAATATCTTCAATATTATTCATAAATGATAACCACCGCGCTTTGTATTATAACGTAATACATCTAATATGTGTAATTACTAAATCAACGAAGGCTTTTGTGTTCAATAGTGTATTATTATTTGTTTGTTTGTCTTGTTTTGTTTTCAGAGAATAGTTGAATAATGTTTTCAATGATACTCTTAATTGATAAATATGAACGATGTTTTTGTTGATATTTCCGTCAACATAATAAATTATATATTGTTTGTACTCGTATGTTAACAAAAACAATACGTATCACTTGTCGGTATGACAATGTTGACACAGTATTTATTTATTATGTGAATATCAAGATACATAATGTACATAGTCCGTGGAGCTACGGAAAATAATAGGTTCATATTCTTCGCTGTAAGTTTTCAGGCACTAGAAAACTTACAGCGAACAGTAGGAAACCTATTCTTTGCCGGAAAATCTACGTAGGTACAAGACATTTGACATCTTCAATTTATGAACAAGGTATGCCAATCATCTTGAACATTTTAATCTTTATCGTCACGCTGAGTACGACTTGCATGTTTATCACACACAGTTGGCTATCCTACTTATAGAAGATTTTTTGGTCGTATAGATAAAGAGAGACAAATTGAAAAAAATAATTGCCCACCTGCCCAGTCTGGCTTTTGGTCCAGATTTTTTTTTTTTTTAAATCATGTTGTGTACTTTTTGTATATTTATTTTGAATTTGGCCAATAAAGATTTACTTATTTATTTATCCCTTTTTATCTAAATTATATAATGTTTAAAATGGTGAATATCAAAGATAATATTATTTTGTTTCAATATTAATTACTTCTGAGAAATCAGCCTTCATTTACGTAAACAATGTTTACAGAAACATCAAAGTCTTTACTTTAAGGGTGTTTGAGAAGGGGAAATATTACAAAAAAAAATCACTTTTAGAACACAATAATTATACAAATTCTACATAACTCATCTTATGGAGTGTTGGAATAGTATATATTAACTCTAGCATTAACTTTAAATTAACATTAACCCTCCCATTAACTTCTAGCAAGTATTCGTAAAACATCACAGATTTAACATCTTAAAATCAGTAATGAGGTATGCCACCCATCCTGAATGTCTTATTTTTTATATCACAGAAAGACCGACCTGTATGTTTACCATATGCAATTAGTCTGCTGACTACCCTATCTGTGGGAGATATCGTGAAGGAATAAATAGATATAGTTGATATTAAAAAAAATTTCTTCAGTTTTGTGGCTTACTCGTAAAATACCATTACATCACACCATGCACATGAGCATAATATAAATATTACAAAATATTTAAGTGAATATCAAATGTTTTCACTGTCAAGTTCGACGCTTTTATGATATCGAATTTCTTTCCTTTAGGAACTATAACATAAATGTTATTTGACAAGAAGATATTTTGTTATCTATACTGTCTAGTTTGAAAACATATGGAGTTTCCGATAACGGTCGGTTCCAATAATCTATTGATCCACTACTACCAGTTTAAATAGAATATATTTTATACTTTTTTATATTTATATAAAATATGATATTTTTTAATATTTAATTTTTATTATTATTTATAGGATTATGGCACTTCCGTCCCTTGTGGAACGATTTGTGCCAAGTTCAAGAAGTATATATTTTACACTTTATAGATTTTAATTTAACTAATAATACTGGATAGAAAGATTATTGAAACCGGCTATCAATAATAAACAGTGATTGAAAAACGACCGTGCATTAATGAAATATATTTTTTAAATTGGGATACGCAATGCCTTGTGGTGAGTACCCACATAGATAAAAAAAATAGTATTTAAAACCCGCCATGAATTATCTACAGTAATTTCCTTTTGTATCGATTTGTTTTTCTTGATAACAACCCAAAAACACCTCTTGAATTTTATCTGAATGAAAATTGCTGTACAACAGAGTTGGATCAATTTAATAAACTCTAATAAATGCTGTCATTTTTATATACATTTGTATCCATACCCTAAACAAAGTTTTTGGTTATTTCAGTTCATTGGTAATATGCCATAAATATGAATAGGTGACAAATTAAAAACCTCAACCTAAGAGATCAGATTCTGAAGAATTGCATGAATTGACCACGTCGTCAGATCCGGAGAAGAAAGAAAAGATCAAGGCAAAAGTTAACTATTGGATAACACCAACCGAGACCTGAGGAGATAGATGTTAGAGACAACTACCAATTCACTGCTCAAAGTAGAATGACTTGGAGATCTATTGTTTTGAAGGCCAAGGCCCTACAAGCAAGGCCATCTTGAAACATGTTGGGGTATCGGGTGAATCAAATTATGTGGTCCCCCTCCCCCTTTCCTGGTCTCATGCACGGACCTTATGTGCCTTAATTGTAAATATAGCATTGCCTAGAAGGGCTTTTCTGTCATTGGGAATAAGTAAATAAGTAATCTATGAGGAAAAGAAAAGTATACAAGATCACGAGAGTGGATAGTTGCTCTTAGGTTTTAATGATAATACTTATTATAAATTTAGATTTTAAAGTCTCAAGTAAAAGGTAAATTAAAAAACTTCTGATATTTGCTATTTTCCCTGCTTCTTTAAATACCAATTTTATACGGTATTTAAAAGATTATTAAAGAAATTATTTCTCAATCATTAATTGTTGAATACGTTTCCACTATACACAATACTTATGGAAATGCTATGAGTTATAAATGAAATAATAGATAATAGAGTAGTGTGTGGTATTATCTATATTACTTATATCACACGATAAAGATAAACCTATTTAATACATCAGGTATCAAATTATATAAAAGGCGATTCCGATATGTAGGTCTAGGTCACCGCCATGTCTCATGTTGTCTGTCTCTTTATGTAAACAATATGAGTTGAGGAGATTAAAATATACAATAATAAGTAACAATAGGTACTATGTTAATTTATGTTCCACAAAAGCACTTCATCTTTAAAAGCTTTCAAGAATCAATGTCTTTGGACGTATATTCTGGTCATACAAATAGGCTGTGTTACTAACCACTTTTCCGGATATTTCAGAAGTCACTTCACTTAAGCCCTCCAACCGAACTGAAAGCCATATGTGGGACCTTCCTAGTTGTTTTATTGTCTGGCGAAAGCCGTATTCAAATTTAGACTGGAGGACAGACCTTATGGGTATATAATATGAATTAATTTGTTTCATTCAAACAACGTGGAAATGTATAATTTGTATTTTTTTGTGTTTCAATAAAATAATACAATGTCCTCTCTTTCTCTCTCTCTCTCTGACATTAAAACATCTTCTATAAGCTGGATAGGCATTGGACGAAATGCATGGAACTAGCATTTGGACCTTTGTTGATTATTAGTAATATGTTACGAATACTTGCCTTTCACTGAACATTGAAAGATATGACTTATTATTTATCATTATGAAGATAAATTATAAATATTCATTTAATAATAAAGAGAAAAGTTATACAATTATATTAAAAATGTCTGCTTAGCGCAGTACAATATCTAAAATAAAATATCTCTCAATTACTCAATTGAAGACATGTCTCAAGTGTATCGTGGAAATACCCTTATACTTCAAATTACATTTGAAGGGCATAGGGGAAGAAGATGCTATGTCACAGAGAGAACGAACTGAGAAAATGCCAATTAAAGACTTCAACCCTCCCTATAAAGAAAATGAATCGATGAATTAAATGAAAATGCTTGTCTTTATTGAGCACATACATCTGTTTTATTATACAATACTAAAAAACTTTACTTTTATTATATCTAGTAGTACAAAAATAAAAAAATCTAAGCTAAGGTCTAAAAACACAGTGCAAAAACATGGACATTGCATGTTTTTATCCTGTTTCGCCTGAACCTTGCTTGTTTTTGTGTTGTGCCGATATTTTTGAAAGGCGATTGCTCAGTGTCTATGCATTTTCTTGTAATATGTGTTTCGTTATTTCGTTCTACTATGTTTACTGTAGAAAATGGCATTGTCAGGAAAAAAAAGTAAAAATGTGACATCGCTTGATTTTCCCCTGTACCCTTCATTTATTAATTCCATTATGTAGGTATAGTGAATGTATTCACCATGTAAACAGTAAAATCAATCATTTTGAAAGACTTTAAATAAATAGGTGTATTGTATATAGTAAGGTTGATGAATAATACTTAGTAGATGTAATGTAATAAATATATTATGATATTTAAGCCCGACATTTCAATACACTCTTAGGATGGCATTTATTATAAAGCACAACTTAACTCGATTATTTTGAATTTTGTATGCAATAAATTTCAGTCTATCACAGCTATTTCACACCGTGAGTGAGAAATATTAGCCCTCAAAGATACTTGCCAATTCTAATAAATTCCTAGGTATTATTTTTAGCTTTATTATCAAAATCGGACGCTGACCGTCAATTTTCGATAGTAATTATGATTTATTTATTTATTTATTTATTTATTATTACAATATACGTCGTGAGCCTTTTACATGTATAAAATAAAATTGTAGAAATTGCATGACAGACAGTACATTTAAACAACAAGGAATAATCATGAAAAAAGGACAATACACAATAAAAAAACAGTATGCTAAATATAATACGTATAAACCATTCAATAAAACTTTTTAAAAATTAATTGATAAAAGACAGAACTAGCATTAAATCATCAAAATTAGGAAATTCAACATAAGATTATTAAAATATATAATTATAAAATGTTTTACATCACAAACAAATAATCAATACAATAAACAACAAATTTAAGACATATTAACAAGAAGAAATTAATAAAAAATAGGAATAATGATTAAGATACCTCGATATAAAGAATAATAGATATTACTGGGATTCAGTTCATCCATCTCTTAAATATTGTTGTAATGTATTTCGGTTCGATGACTAAACTAAAAAGACAATAAATCGAGCAAAGGTGAACAATTCATATTACTAATTTTATTGACAATTGAAATATCAGCCCTTACTTATATACAAAGCTCTTTGTGTAGAAGGTATAGGTATTAGCTTTTCTATTGTGTACGTATTATTATACTAGTACGAGTAGTACTAAAGCATTTATAATGTCAATTATTGTCTGTGGGTGTTCTTTGTTTCCTTCTATTGTGATTTGTCAAGATATTTTATTCAGTATGGTGATATTATGTTTTATCTATGTAGATACTTGTGGCAAATAAGAATTTTCATATTATAAATCTAGTACATTTTTCAGAGTTTGTATAAACATAATCAAAGTTCTTTGAGGTGCTAATGTTATTCTTTGAAGTTAATAACCTAAAAGTCATGAATGACCTATATTATATTGTTTGTATTTTAATTAATCTTGCTCGTGAAAAAACTAGAGTAAACTCTAATAATTAAAAAAGTGCGCGCATAATGTTACCTATATTTTTTTATACCTACAATGTAAAATGAATAATAAATTAAATGTTAATTATAATCATAAGCTAGATGGTCCAGTCGACAAATTAAAATTTCGAGATATTTTTATAAATCAAAATCATTCTTGTGACCACGCACATCACGCAAGCTTTAAGTTACGAGGCAAACAGAGCTTTATTTCAGGCGTATCTACTGTTCGAATATCTATGCAGATTGTAGGTAACTGTATAAGGTTATATAAGAAATAAATAAATATTCCAAATAGCGATCAAATTATTACTTTTTTTTTAAAAAAAAATACTGTTATAATCATTGTACAATACAATGAAGTTTGTATTACTCACTAATAATGACTGAAAAAACTATGCATTATTATCAAAATTAGTATGTAATTAGTAGCTTATACGTAATAATATGAATACATTGGGTTGGACATACGTAATCACTCAAATTATTTAAATTATTACAAAAATGCTCTTTTAAATGCACCAGATGATTAAAGTTAGATTATTATATTTTTTAGGTAATTTAATGTAATCACTCTTGTCTCCGTAATGTTTTATCATTAATTAAATAATTTGTATCCCGTGTAATCCCGTGAAGCACCCGGTAAAGAATAATTGGTCTCCCACTCTTCTGCGTAAGTTTTCGAGTGCCATGTAAAAGGCAGGTGTTCGAAAAAATAAGACATATTACATCTTAAATTCAGCGATGAGGTTTGCCTTCCATCCTGAATGTCTTGATTTTATATTGGCACGAAGAGGACAGTTTGCATGTTTCTTACATGCAGCTGATCTGCTGGCTACCCCACTTGTGGGATATGCTGTGATGGTATAGTATAGTATAAATAATTTGTATTAATTATTGTTAATAATATTTATGTTTAAAAGTTTATTTAACGGATTTTTGCTAGATAGATACGTTTTGTTTGAAAATTATCGCACCTGTGCAATAAATTTGCCCTCGACATGTTGACAATTCTAAATGTGTATTTTATTTCATTATAAATTGTGTGTTCAATAATTGTTCATAACAAACGTGTGTATGAATTTCTTTTGTAAATGATTTATTTTCGAATCAACATAAATTAAACTGCTTTCAATATTAGACAAATTTTACACAAGAAACGTTTTGTATTACATTTTATTTGAACCATAGATAAAAAGCATTATACTCGTACATGAGGGGTGTAGAAGCAAAGTCACATCGGTCCTTGAACATTGACACAGTGAGAACAGCATATGTCTATATCCACTTGAAGTATTTTTGATATTATGTAAATCTGTTTTTTGGAACTAATATATTCGATGAGAGAGGATTTCACTACTCGCAGCTTTTTATCATGTCGATTTAACTAGAGTTCACCCAGCTTAAGTACAAACATATCTGCATAAATTATACTGAAACATATTATATAAAAATTATGAAAAATAGATTGATTGCCTTTGCTTCTATACCACTCACAAGTAGTTAAGGGAATTCAATAAGGTCGTATTGCTTGACCTCACCCATATATTTTCATTCTTTCAGCTCCTCGTGGAGGATGTTTTATATCACATTCTTTATCCTTTTTCTTTTTAAAACACGATAAGTGATAAAGAACAGTTGAATGTCACCGTTATGTTAAAATTGTGTAAGTACCTTTTCAGAAATACCTATCTTGATTATAAGTTGTTTTTAGTATGAATGAACAAATATTTTATGTTTAATTGCCTTGCATCGAAAGAAAATTGAATAACTCACCCGGTTTTGCAGTAAAATAGTACACTTTATTTATTTTATTTATTTCAACATACGGCGTTAGCCTTTTACATGTATAAAATATACGACAGACATAAACAGCACATAAAAGTAAATTCAACACGACAGAAAGACAAAAAATAATAATGCATAATCGAAAAAAATATAAATAAATTAATATATACATAATATGAATAGATCATTCAATAAAATTTAATAAATATAATTAGTATAATAAAATCAAATAGAAGCAATAAAAAAAGCATTTTGACAACATTACAAATAAATAAATAATTAATTCAGAAGGACTCATCAAAATATGTTCTTATGTTCACCAATTTAGCAAAGAAGGAGTATGTGTGAAGAGTATGAAGGAGTATCTAGTGGTGTGCTTACCATTTAAGAATGCCAAAAAATCATTGCATGCTTACAAAAGAAAATTTGAGTATTGTCTAAAATTGTTTAATAAAAGACCCCCAGGAAAACAACCTTAACGATGGAGGGATAGCTGGGCATCCACCTACCCGGAGCAGGCTCTGAGAATCACAGGACATAGTCCTAACTGAAGCAGAAGAAGAAGAAAAAGTTAAAAAAAAACAATGAAATCCCGAATTATCTCATATTTCTGAACCAAATTAAAAATTTTGTAAACGGATGGGGAGGGAGGATTGGAATTTGAAAAGCAGGGTGCTTTCTTAAATTCTGCTACCAAAAACGAATTGAATAAAAATCATTAATGATAAAAAAAAAATCTGCGATATATAGAACTTAAAATATGATCCCTACCCTAGAAGTGAATGTCAAGACTATTTTTCTGATTTTTTACTGAAAAACCGGATACATTTTTCATAAAAGTTGATCTATTTATATTATATATTATTTTATAAACATGATGAACGAATGAACGAGGTAAGAATGACAAAGAGGATATACTTATCTGAAAGAAAGCGTGTGAGGATACGCGGGCGTCCGAGAACCACGTGGCTTGATCACGTGGATCAAATTCTCAAGGACGGCCGCGTGTTGAGTAAGAGGAACCGACGTGCGTGTATGAGGAACTGTATGAATGAGGAGGAAGCGAAGGAAGTGTGTAAAGATAGATCTGTTTGGCGTTCCGTTCTCTCTGCCTACCCCACTTGGGACACGGCGTGAGGGTATAGTATAGTATAGTATAGTATAGTATAGTATAGTATAGTATAAACATTACATGAAAATTGTGTGTATACACACTATAGCTAGTAGCTGAAAAACATCGAAATTGAGGAGCTGTCTTATAGCATGACCTAATTATAAAATGTCTTGTCCCGCCACTGGTCCTTAACAATATAATATTTTTGTTACGATCGATCAATACCCAACATCAGCTGCCAATATAGTTTGATAGCTATTATCGTATATGTAACTTTATCGTACAGCAAAATCACTGAACAAACAGAGGTGGGACTCGACCACTTTAATGAACAGTTCTACTTTCCGAGAAATGCGTCAACTCTCTTTAGATATTCAATCATCACCCTACGTAGCTATGTCCTACAGCATGGGTGGCCAACCTTTTCAGCAACCGGGTCAAATTTCAGAATGGGATTATACTCAATTATGGAACATTTGATAATTTTACTTCACCTACACATTTCTATCCCCCCCTTCGTCGCCAAATTTTCTGTTCTTCCTTCCAAAGTGGTATAGAAATTTGGAATGTTTCAAAACTCCTCGGTTTTCTTTAAGAATATTTTCTAATACCGCTTTCAAAAAAGTAACGGGTACTTGTAACGATTATGATTAAAAAAAGTGGGCATATCCTTCGCGGGCCGCACGTAGACATCCAACGGGCCGCGCGGGTTGGACACCCTTGTCCTACAGGATACATTATCCATGTTAAAATGGTTTGTTTTCCTAAATACCACATTCTTCCGGTCAATTTTACTAAATAAAACCTCACAGTAACTGTCACACAAATAGAATTTATGTTATAATAAAATGCGTATAGATTTAGGTTACCATATGTACCTACATACCTACATATCACATAAGGGTAAAGTTTATTCTAAATTTAATTTCGTTTGTCCTACTGTTCTATTTAAATTTATCTCTAACCAACAAACGTAGAAATTAATCGCTTCCCACATCAATCAATTTTATAGATCTACAGTATTTTAGGAAAGGTTAAGTCATTTATATATGCACGCAAAACATGGACTCAGTCGTAAATTTAGCAAATGAAACTATCATAATATGGACTCAGTCACTTATGTATACAAACGAAACATGGACGTGGTTGAAGAAGAATGAAAAATAATAAATGCAGTGGAGATAGTTGGTTAAACGTTGTGTGATAGAGTGAGGATATTAGAAGAATTATCGGGTACAATAGTTTGGTCATGTGGAACGAATGGATGAGAAAAAGATGACAAAGAGGATATACTTGTCTGCAAGAGAGGCGAGAATAGCATAGCTTGATCACGTATATCAAAATTTCAAGGACGACCGTGTGTTGAGTGAGAGAAATTGATGTGGGTGTATGGGAAATTGTATGAATGTAGAAGAAGCGAAAAAAGTATGTAAGGCGTTTCGTTCTCTTTGCCTACCCCGATTGGGATTCGGCGTGAGGGTATAGTAGTAAATTACTAAATATTGCTCTCGATATTAAATCTATTTTTATTAAAATTTCCAATATTTTTTTATATAGGTACCTACCTACACAAATATTATGAAACTTAATAAAGTTTTATTTTAGTTAAACATACCTATCTGTGGGTGAGATAATAAAATAAAGAGGTGGATGGGTGGATGGGTGATATAATTAAATACGTTAAATACAGAGTAAGTATACCTACATAATAATTATGAATAGACCTTTACAATATAATTATTCTCTAATTACAGGTAGGTCCCTATACCTACTCATTCAATTATTTTACAAAACAAAAGACTGACAATATAATACAATTATTTGTAAATTGGTAAATTATATACTTATGGGTAAACAATTTGACGATTTTGTAAAATAATGTTACATAATAATATGCTATTAAACCTCTTCCGTTTATATAATGTATGTGACGCATGTGTATTAAACTAATTGAGGAATTGTTAGATATCTGTAATGGTGATGATAAATAATTAATTCGGTATTCTGTCTACTCGGCAACATTTTTACTATTCGTCCGAATAACGAATATTTACGGCCGGTCTCAATAAGCGATCTATCTCCGAACTTTTGTTAAAAATCGATCTATCTTTCCGTTTTCCCGTTTCAATTAACATAGCTGAGATAGAATCGCTATCCAAATTCTCTATCTATCTTTCGGAGTGCTGCGAGTTATAGAATGTATGGAAATCAACGAAAATGCGTTTCAATATCCTAACTCAAGTTGCTTGTCGTATCCGTGGTAACAAATTTTTATCGGCCGGTCTCAATAAGCGATCTATCTCCGAACTTTTGTTAAAAATCGATCTATCTTTCCGTTTTCCCGTTTCAATTAACATAGCTGAGATAGAATCGCTATCCAAATTCTCTATCTATCTTTCGGAGTGCTGCGAGTTATAGAATGTATGGAAATCAACGAAAATGCGTTTCAATATCCTAACTCAAGTTGCTTGTCGTATCCGTGGTAACAAATTTTTATATGATTTTGTTATCGCCGGATTTTGACAGATTGACAGTGGAGTTAAGTGTTTTGACTTTTTGAGGTTGATTATTAGAATTATTCGAAGCTGGAGTATTTTATTCCAACGAAGATCCTAAGAAGCAATACCTGAGAATTGATTATATGTCCGAACTTTCGAGCAAAGGGTTCACATACCGGTTCCATTTGAACAAAACTGAAGTGAATAATTTGTTGACGGAAATAGTGCCAACACTACGTGTAACTTCTTCTCGTTACATATCTTATAAGCATCTTTATTCATATGTTATGTCCACAGTTGATACATTATTCTTTAGTCATTTCATCATCATCTAGGATAGATAGGAATAAATAATAAAGTCTAATATGTAAACATTTTTTGGTTTTAATTGATAGCTTAATAAATATTTAAACATGAAACAAAACTAATTTATTATTTATCCATACATTTATATATACCTATATATTTTATTTTACAAAAATACACGGCACAAGCCTTTACCATGTTTGGATACAATTATACTAATATAAACAACGATCGCTTCCTGGCAGCTTTCTTCAAATTCTCCCACTTCAGTCGCAGCTGCTCAGAGCATCGAAAATCTCCCGTGTCAGCAGAATATTGGCTCGCAATCGCCTTCTACGCCTTTTAATTTGTTGTTGGTTGCGTTGGTGGATTTGGTAATAACCGATATTTGATTATATCCAGCCCCTCAGGCTGCCCACTGTGACGCCTCCGGTGTA
>OX388309.1:8679533-8773487 GCA_947579605.1 Athripsodes cinereus
GAATGATTAAATTTTATGGCACAGAGACGACGATCTGTACATTAATTACAAGAAATTTGTCTGCTGGCTACCCCACTTGTAGGTGAATGCATTATGATATAAATAACTTAAGTGAAAAATATTACGCAAAAATACGTTATTTCTATAATCATAGTGCGAAATAATATCCTATATTTACATTTAAAACTTTTTCGATGATCGACGATGACTACTTATTTTGAGCGTAGTGGGTATTAATAAACTGGATTTGAAGTTTTGTTTTGAAATTTACAGTTTTCATGCAAGAATTTTGAATATCTGAGCAAATTCTTCTTGGAGAAACTGTATAAGATAAAAGTGATATTATGGCATAGGTGGAGTAGGGTGGGTCGAAATTTATAGAGAATTTGTTTTTATTTTTATATTACAGGAACCTACCTCATGTATGGATCATCTTGTAGAAACATAACTCAAGATTTATTCCATATTTCGCATACTTACCAGCCCGACTGAAATCGTTATTTGACAAAGAGATCACGCTGGTGCTCCATTCAAATTCAAATATCTCAACTATTTTTCAGTATTTCTTCAAAAAAAATTTTTCATTATAATCCTTATATTCACAGCCAGAAAAAGTATAAGAATAGTTTTTTACGATTTATAAATACATAAAAAGTTATGGGGTAAAATATTAAAAATTATTTTTTTTTATTCCGAAAAAAATATTTCATACTCAAAAAAATATTATTTGTAATTTGTTTAGACTTTTTTAATATATTTTTACAAAAACAAACATGTTTCCAAATTATATATCTTTTTTCAGAATACAAAAAGGTATTTTATTTACAAAGATATAATGAAAAACATTTAGCAAGGTGCCATGCGCTTGGCGGCCATCTTTAATCCGCCATTTTGGATAGAAGCTCACATAAGATTTTTAGAGACTTTTCAGGATTTCTTCCAGAAGCATCAAGGAACCATCCCTGAAAGTTTCAGCTGGTTATAAATTATTTCCCTGAAAAATCCTATATTTCCTGGGCTATACCTAATACATCAAAAATTTTATATAATTTTTTTCAAGTGTTCAAAGTGAAATAATTAATCGATGTATGTATGTCGAATGATTTATTCGGCGCCCTTTAATAGAGCATCCATTTCAAGGGCGCGAGTAACTATGTTGGAAGAGCGATGTCTTCAATTTGCTGCTGAAAGTTGTTCTTGATTGGTTTTTACGAAGGTTCTCGGTTACAGATGAGGGGTCCTACGACAGCATAAGCCCTGTCATAGAAGGAGGACTTCTTTGCTTGATTGATCTTGTCCAGTACATTGGTGGATGCTTTTGGTGAGCGTAGGGGTATAGTTTCGAGAACACAGAGTTCAGAAAGCGATTTCGAGTACACAATTTGTACATTTTTCTGGTCGATTTAAAACAAAGTCTACGGTGGTAGCCCCACTTAGAATTATAGTCGTAAAAGAATTCATAAAGAGATAAAATACAAAACATATACGAACTATAATGCTGTGCTTGTGTATGAAATATATTTATGAATGTTTTATTTGACTGAAAACTACCAATTCACATTTCAACCTCTTTCTTGCATTCATAACAAATTAAAGTTCAAAACTTTCAAGATATTTTTAAGGCATTATATAATATCAATTTAATAGAGTTTATACTAAGCTAAATCATTTTATGTATGAATTTATAGATATAATAGGAGATTACTTGTTACCTAATCTCAACTTCAAATTTTCGTTCATAGTAGATCGTACAAGTGATATTATGCAAGCGTCTCAGCGCCAATGTATAGCATACTGAATATGAGATTCAGGAGTTCACAAAACGAAGTTCGTGACAAACTTCTTACCACGTATCTTATAGCGTAGTATATGCAGAAATGTTCAAATTATGTATTTCAGATCTAAAAAATGATTTTATTTTTTAAGGGTGATAAGAAAATATATTATATTCTTTTTCTATTCATACGTAGAGTACCCTACTTTACAACAGGCCTGAGTCAATAACACATTTTCACGTTACGTTATCGTTCCGTTAGCGTTCAAATTTAGACGATGTTGCGCCAACGTGTTAATTTTCGTAACTTTTGTGTATCTAGCAACGAAATTGACACTTGCTTGCAATTTCGTCTATACTCGAACGTTAACGGAACGAAAACGTAACGTGAAAATGTGTTATTGACTCAGGCCTCTGGTCTGTACTGTAAAAATAATTTTATAATGAAATAAAATTTAAATATAAAGGACGAATTAATAGTATAAGCGCGATTTTTTTAAACTAATCCAAAAATGAAAAAAATCGCCATTCATGTAAAACTTATCAAAATATTTAGTTTTCATGGTGTTAATTTGAAATTTTCCGGTCATTTTTCTCGACACTTGCACGCACATTCTGACATAATTTTCACAGGCGTGAATGTTGTGTAGACTAAATGTTGAATAAAACCTTTACGAATTGTTGTTTCAGCTTGAGTATATTAGGTATTTGGTTTACTGTGTCGGTGTTTAGGTAGTAGAATTCCAAAGCGAAATAAATAATACAAATGTTTTATTCCACTATTAGATTTATTAATTAATTATTTGAATATTATACCGTGTGTCGTTTACGACACATTTACAAGAATGCTCGGTTATTTTAAATTCAGTAGGGCTTGTGTTATAAACTGTAAGATGATACACTCATATTGTGATGATCCTACCTATTTTAAACCATTCTAAGCTCCGAATTTGCAACATCCTAGCTTCTAAACTATACCTACTGTAATAATTGATTCCCAAACTAGAAGTGACAACCCTATTCAGCTAGCTAAGAATTGTATGAATTTTCGCATTGTTGCAAATATACGTACGAAATATCGCATTCCTAATTGAATTAATTAACGAATTTTGGCCTTTCGTGATCGTCTCGATTTATCTATTAACTATTTTCATAGATTTGGACCCAGTACGTTGTGTTTTGACGATAATTTTACCTACGTTGTGTATTTTTAAAAACGCAAAATAAGTCACCTGAAATATACATTTCAATAATCAAAAAGAACAACAAAATCACAAAATCAATAAAACAATTTAAACATGAATTATGATACATATTAACTCTGAGATCAACTTTGACGTCAGATCACTTACCTTGAGATACTGTAAAATAACATAATAAAAGTAGTGCACAGTAAGACATAAAATACAACTTAACAATCATTATAACATAAAATTCAAATAATATTATTCTATATCATTACGAGAATGTTGTATGGTAACTGGTTGCCGATCTATGTCCCTACATAAGATAACCATTTCATAGTACCTATAACCAATGTATGTATGTTCTACAACATAACATACCTACTAATTCGTTGAGTCGAAAGGACAGTGGCGCACCCAAAAACATAACTTTATTACTTTTGAATAATAATTAAATTTCAACACGATTGCTATGACATCATTTTCAGAGACTAACTACCATGTTAGTGCTTGGAAAGCATGCTGTGTCCATGCTAAAGGAGCGCCACCTTCGCTCCCTCACGTCTCAAAACTCGCCATGCCGTACTTTGAGCCCGAGTGCACTAATCTACACCCCGAATATATAAAATAATATATAATATGTATACTCATTTGAACATGCAGCTATATATAATAAGAATAATTATAAATATATGTTAAGAAGCTTTGTCTAGGACCCTGGCGGGAAGCGGGGCAAGACCCATATTGACCCTTGTCTCGAAAGCTGAATCGAAGAGATAGGAGCAGGGCTTGCTAACGGTACACCTACATTTCGAAGCAGGATTAGGACTGGAATTGTTAGTATATAGTATATGTTTCTACAAAGTACATAATACGTCTCGTGCATAATTGTATAATAATAATGATAAATATGTGGTTACGAATAGATCAAACCCACACTATAGACACAAGGTAGCTAGTCTAGTGTCGATAGGCAGAAGGGATCCATATCCATAAGGTAATCTCGACAAGATTTAGCTATAAAAGACTACATATTTATGGTGAGGTGAATTTAGGTATCATGTAAGTCAAATAAAAATATATTAAGACCAATAAATACATAAATATTACTTATGATTAGTGTCATGCAAAATATCAAATTTGTTCCTTCCATGATATCGCAGCAATTACAGCATGTTGAATAAGTAGAAAAATCCAGTAAGTTCGTAGAATACAAATGACATTCGACGATAAAATATGTAATTAAATTAATAATCAAATAATATCCTGATCAACGTACAACTTCTCTCCAAACTGCATAATCTTTCGTTATGGTAAAATAAATTAAATAAGAGTATAATATTAGGTAAGTCGGTACGCCACTGCCATTGGTCTAGTATTAGGTGTGTCGTACCGCGCTATATTATTTCAGTCATAGGTACATACATTCATATAATAGTACTGAAAATAGGCATACATAACACATAATTCCTTTGTTTTCAAAATCTGAAAAGTTAAATAAATAAATCCTTGTGTACGACGACTACTTTGTAGACAACAATATCCTCCTAAATATCACGACACCTAGATATAAATAAATTAATAATATTGAAAAATCTTATCTTATGACAGCTGGCAGGCTCACGGATTTTAAAATGTTAATTAAAAGTAATTTAGGATGATCTATATATATTCCCAAATGTGGAAATATCACTAAAATATAATGTACTAACTACTACGAAGGTGGGTAAATAAATATTAAAATATGTCGAATTCAAACACTGAGATTAATATGATTGAGTCCCACCTCTCCTAGGTTCAAAACTAAACTGCCACGAGTCATCTATCCTCCCTCTTCAGGTACTGAAAAATGTCGACCCAAAGCAACAAAAAAAACTACATCCATCTCTTTATGACACACATCAAAATATACCTGTCTCTGTCTCCTACATAGATAGATAGATCATCATCATCCACTTGAAATTAAACTAAGTTTCATTCCTATATTAATTACCTACTACAAATATTCGATCTAGGTATATAAAAATAATATATACCGTCTTGTATATATTCATTTCATGACAATATGTAGGGATGTTTATAATATTATTAATCTAATCAAATGCATACTTTGTATAGATAATAACACAGCAATTCGTCGTTATTTTCATGTCACTTTTAATAGGCAATTTGCTTGAAATTTTATAGACCATGAGAAGTTGTATGGAGCCTTTTTGATTAAGTAATAATATTATGAACTACGCACACTGGTACATCATCACTGTGTTCTCTATTAACATCTAAATGAAGCTATTGAAATGAAGTATAGTCATTCACATTAATATGATAAGCATATTTTATTTATTACAAGTTCATCAAAATGTAACAGATTTGAAAAAAGGTATGTTACCATAAAATCTTGCGAGATGTCTGGGTAATTGAGTATATATATTTTTTATTGTAAAATATTTTTAGCTTCTGTATTGTAAATGTACCTACTGTTTTCGATATAGCTGCAGAATTACGAATGGACACAAGAATGTATATATACATAATTTTGATACTAACTTCTTAGTCTGGTTTAAGTTAAAAGTAATTTTATTTTGGATGCAATCATAAAATATATGATTGATATGTTTGTGAGATGTTCGCCCTAGTACAGGATATACCTACCTAGTTGAGCAGCATCATTAAAGTATGTATGTAAATTATAATTTATTAAGATATAAATAAAAATAATAAATAATAATAAAAACAATGGATATTAGTTAACATCAACCTGAATCTAGATAAGTTGAATACTAAAAACGACAACTGTATGCGATAAGCTCGCCTTTTGGTGTATTTTTTGTAACTATGTAATGTGCTTATAAAGTATATGGTGCCGATAAAATTTTATTTACTACATTGTTTTGGAAGCATTGTTATAGGAACATATACAACACAGAGGACATCGTAAGATGAAGTAGGAAAAGGAGACGATTCTGGAGAGACCATGTGGATCGAATGGCTGAAAACAGAATCGTACATATAGCTGCAAAGGAAACACCAGTCGGTTCACGGCCCCGAGGAAGACCACCAAAAAGATGGAAAGACAGCTGGTTTTTAGCATCACAAGAGTCAACAACTTCCGAACTAACAGATCGATGATCTACAACACGAAAAAGAAGAGGAAGAAGAAGTTTTGGGAGCTAAGGCTCTATAAGGGCTGTTCGGGAATCGGATTTAAGAAGTTCTTTTTTAAAACAAATTTACATATAAATTCATATTTATTTGTGAAATACACTTGAGTTAATTATCAAACTGCATGATAGTAAACAAATAAATAAGTATCTAGAACGCTAATTTCAAATGCTGTTGATCATTGAACAATCACTAACGTGCGTAATGTACATAATATTAAATTGAATAAATATAATAAAGTTATTTTTGATCCAGTGGTAAAATATCACTGATTAAAATACGTACACTGAGAAAATTTTTTATTTTTTATTTTAATTTTATTTTATTTATTAGTAAAAGTACATAACAGATAACAACTATAAATATGGTTTACAAAATAGAAAAAAGACGTTCATAACTCAGCTGTCATCCACAAACATGTACCACAGATAAGTAAATTATTTAAGTATCACATATTCCGCTCATTCATCTGTTCTCACTAGCATATCACACAAGCAGCCATCGCTAACATACCAAAATACAGTTTGAAATATAAAAAGCAGAAAAGAAGAAAAAACGTACAAAAATTTGTATTGTTAGAAAAAGAAAACTATTACTAAAAGATAGAAAAATAAACATATGAGATCACTTGGGGGTGGAGGGTGTGGGGAAAAGGGTAAGGGATATGGGGAAAGGGGAACAAGACATGCCTACTGGTTTGAAATTATGTTTGTAGTAAGAGTTTTGAGTACCTGTCTCTTGTATGCGAGTGGAGATAAATTAAAAATATCCAGCTCTATTAAGTGGTTATCGTGAAGATCGGCCAATCTATGCAAGGGTCGCCTCACCCCCGCACCAGTGGCCGACCCCGGCATGTAAAAGAGACGATGTGAAAATACTCACAACGAATCATTGGTACGTACTACGTACTATCAGATTAGGACCAGAGATGGTACAAACGATTCATTAGTACGAATCTATAATATTAACTTTTCGCAAACAATTTGTTGGTAAATTTTCTCAGTGTATGTATGTATTTATTCATCTATGTGAATTGATTACTTATTAATTAGAATGATGCAAGAATAAAATGTATTCGTTAGCAGACTGCATTTATATACTTGTGAAATCTTTTCTGATACATTTATGGAAATAGTTCATATAAATGTGAACATACTACTACAACTACTATACCATCACGGCATATCCCACAAGTGGGGTAGCCAGCGGACCAGCTGCATATAAAAAAAACACGCAAACTGTCCTCTCCGTGCCAATATAAAATCTAGACATTCAGGATGGGTGGCAAACCACATCGCTGAATTCAAGATGTAAAATGTCTTAATTTTTTCGAACACCTGCCAGGACACTCGAAAACTTACGGAAAAGAGTGGATGAACAATTCTTTACCGGGTGCTCCACGGGATGTGAACATCTGCATCTATTTTCTGTTAAAACAATTTATTTAAATAGAATTTTTTGGTTGGTTGGTAGAAATTGCCTAAAGGCAATAAACCCGCCATTTGTGTTATATTGTTTATTCCACAATAAAGATTATTTTATTTTATTTTATTTTAAATTGATTTATGAAAAAGAAGATAAAATGTGGTTATATTCTGATGAGGAATTATTAAACGAGTGACTTGTGTGTAACTTCCTTCCCCATTTTTTAAAAATTAAACGCATATCGCACAAGTCTTACATATAAGTTGTATACATTTATACTCTCATCTTCAGCCTGTATCTATGCACTGTTGAATAAGTATCAATCCATATTTGAAAAGCCTTTTCTCTATTTGCACGCCACTTGTCATTCTATCATATTATATTTAGATAATACTATTACATCTACATAGTCAAACTGCAAACAGCGTCGTCGGTCGCCGAGGCGCCGGTCGCGTCTACTTTGCTTCACGTCACTACGGCTTAGGATAAACGGGTTAATAGACCGAGCAAATTACATTATATGAGTATTATATATACTTGGTCACTCATAAAATTAATTCAAAGCATACTATAAAGAATTATATTGTTGTTAAATTATCTATCTACAATTTTTTAAAGTGAAACAAACGAGTTTATAATTGATTGATTGAAAGTCCAAAGAGAAAGTAGGTTTACTAATAGCAGTGATAAGGATGAATTATAACAACTTTATGCGAAGTTAAATAAAAAAAAATGACTTGTTAATTTTATCAACTTAGGCGCAATGTATCTGCTATTATTTTGATATAGTAAAATAAATAATTTACTTCACTGTACTGTGCTATGTGTAAGAAGACGATAGACGCCTCTCTCTTGAAGTAAATCGAATAAAGAAAATAATAGGTTTTATCAAATTATTTGAATATGCATGATATATAATGCACACATGATTCTGAAACATGAATAAAAACAAACAACAAAAAGTATTTTAATGTTCAACTCTAAAGCTTACAAACCATGTAGGTATATATAGTTATTTCACTTATTTTAGAAATTTAGTTTACCATGTAGATATATTTAGAATATCACTTATTCCTGGGGGTACTGTGAATATTAATTAACATTCGGCTATAAAGTAAGATTTCATGGTACATTATCTTAACATTCATATTTACCAAGAGAGTTCTATACGATTAAAAAAAATCATCTAAAACATGCCAATATTTTTATAAACCAAAGCACCAAGACCCTATAGGCAGTGTGCTAGATATTAATGTAAGAGGTATATTTTGTTTTAAATTTATAACAAAAAACTTTTAAACAGGTATTCTATTTTCATATTTTACACGTGTGAGAAGACTTAAGCAACAACTATAAATGCAAATTTACATTTAGAAAGATCTATAAAAAAACTTCATAAAATCAGATAAAACAATATCACGTTTCTCTGTAGAACGTTCATAAAATAAAATTAATAACGTTGATATTGCACCTATTATCTACGGTTATCGTTGTCATAAATGGAATATACCTATTCCTCCTCTCACTGAAAAAATAGTCTAGATTGTTCCTAAGAAAAGCTGGTCGACCTGTTGCTAAGCTGTAAATGTATAGAAAAGTATTTACGAAAAAATCAACTCCTGCAAAATATAAACTAATATGAAAAGCGGAGGAGAGTGAACTGAGAGAAGAGAGAAGTAAAAGTAATGCAGAGACATAAAATGTATTATGAAAATTTGATGTAATGATGATGTACCTACGTATACCAAACGATTTCTTCATTTTAATCGAAACTTATATACTCAATGTTAGTTAAAATAACACACAACATAGTATACGCACAGATATACGAGTAATACACAGTACAATAAAAGAGTAAGTATGTTTATGTACAGAAAATATTAAATTGTTCTATATTATATTTAATATCAAAAAAGTTCTATGTTATAGAAATAATATTACATTAACATGAAAGGTCAACGTGTCATAGTAATATAGTATACATATATGGTCATGTAGCAAATAGTACGAATAACCATGTACAATGTCATTATTATATATTGTTTAATTTCAAAGCATGTCATAGTCACGTCATATCAGTTCAGACGTGTTGTATAAATGTTATGATTCATCTTGCATTCCATTTCATAGCAAATATAATTCAATCAATGAACTAGATGTCTATCTATCTAATTTAATGAACATTCACTATGCGTATATGTTTTGTATCATCCATATAATTTGTATTAGTTTTTATGTGATTTTACAATCACGCTGCATATTTTTAAGCATTTTTTTTTTGTTTGTCTGGGTTTTGGCGCAGCGTGCAAGTGACAAAACTAATTATACGTCACGATTAGAAAACCATATTTATACAGTGCAACATTGAGCAAAATCTGATCGGAAGAAGTGAAAAAGGCATCCCGGCGTTACCAATCGGCTCCAGGCTGGCTTAAATGATCACTTTCGGTATCCATGGACTACGTTCACCAATTCCAACATTCTTACTGTCATGATTATATATGTAAGATCTATCAATAGATAAATATTTAATGCAAGTCCAAACCCATTTAGATGGAAAATTTTGATGCATTCGAGACCTCCATGAAATGCAAGATACCAAATAAATTTTATTTCATCTATTGAAAATCACTATTAACTTATTAAATTACAAATAAAACAATAGTAGGTATATCCACTGCGACTTTTTATTGGACGCAAGCTGTTTTCAAAAGCTTCTGCTCTCATCATCAGACTGGCGGAAAGGTTTTTATTTTATTTATAATTAATTCAACATGAATTTCCACCAAGAAACGTTGGTTCAAAAAATATCAACTTAATCTTAAATAAACTTGCAAGTTGATATAATACTCTCATTAAAGTTTGTTTTGAATTTTTAATAAGTTTTAATAAACTTCATTCATAAACGATCTATTTAATTGACGTATTAAACATTCATGGACCAAACAAAATAAGACATCGTCTCCTTTAGAATATGATTAAATTAAATAAATAATCAGGTTAATCTAAGTAGCTATTCACATTTCTAATTTTCTACAAAGTTCGTATACCTACTAATTTATTTATTCCCGCTCAATATTCAAAGAGATGATTGTATATATAATGTACCTACTAAAGCAGTAGAATTCAGAAAGAATGAAAATGGAAAGGTCAGACGCCTTAGAAACAGTGGAAGTATTCTCTGGAGGACAAACACACCTATGTATACCTATCCTGCCGCTATATGGAATCCAGAATACAATATATTGGTACCTATATCACAAATTATGCTAACAAAATATAATTTAAAAATCATTAATAAAAGATTCTTTTACTTCTATAATACTTAATGGTAGTTAAATACATATCTATAACTAATTTATAGGTGTGTGCTACCCTTAGTAATTTTTTTTATGATACAAAAGGAATTAGGTACTAACAAAGATATATATTATTAACAAAGATTTTTAAATATATGAAGGGAATCAAATACATGCATTTACTAAGTTGAGTCCATAATAAGTTGAAAGGTATTTTCATATGACGATAAACTCGTTCCCTGTGCATTAATAATTTATAATGTGTATTTCAATTGTTATGTTGAATGATATGTCATTGTTGCAATCAATGTACAGGTAGACTTATGAAAATAAAAACATCAAAATTTTACTTTGGTGATTTGACATTACATCTTTTCTATCGATGATAAATTGTAGTTATATTTTTTTACACATATAAGGTAGATTACTAAATAATAATAAGACAATTACTAATTATGTTATTATGTTAGTACTTGTACTGTCATCGGTCAACAAACTCATTAGAATTACATTATATTATTAGATATAGGTACTAGTATATACACATCATCTCCTAATAATCATACTTGCCTACATCAAAACAAGTTAGTATAATAATAATAATTTCATTTAGGTATATACATACAATAATTTAGTTAACCACATGCATAAAAACAGGCTTACCGATAAAATAAACTTCAATCAGTCTTCATACGTTTCAAACTAAAATGATAATACCGTAATCATTCACAAATGTGAAGACTTGTATGTTATAAATCCTTAGATTATCCAAATTTTGGAAGTTGCTGTAATTGTATACAATACATAGCTGATATAGAGATTGACTAAATATGTGATGCGATGTTTGAGATAGCTCCTAGATTTCTATTTATAATATACTAACGTTGTTTTACCATTTATAGGTACTTACCTTATTTCTAGATTTCTAATAACACTAATAAAAATAGGGATTGATGTTAGAAGGGTGAGAATTTAGGACTGTATGTATTTTTTAATTCCTCACCATGAAAAATAAAAAAAAAATTGTCCGAAAAATAAAATAAAAATTCGGGGTGGACCACCTTTAACTTTGAGGGGTATGAAAAATAGATGTTGGCCGATTCTTAGATTTACCCGATAAGCATACAAATTTCATCAAAATCGGTCTAGCCGTTTCGGAGGAGTATGGTAACAAACACCGCGACACGAGAATTTTATATATTAGATTTACTTTAGATATCCCTTTGGATCCCATGGAGCACCCGGTAAAGAATTGGTCTCCCACTCTTCTCCATAAGTTTTCGAGTGTCCTGTAAAAGGCAGGTGATCGAAAAAATAAGACATTTTGCATCTTAAATTCAGCGATGAGGTTTACCACCCATCCTGAATGTCTTGATTTTATATTGGCACGGAGAAGACAGCTTGCATGTTTTATATGCAGCTGGTCTGCTGGCTACCCCACTTGTGGGATATGCCGTGATGGTATAGCAGTAGTAGTAGTACTTCGGATATTTCGTAGAAGAAATGTGTTGGTATCGTCTACGAAAGTGTACGAAAACTTGATGTCAAAGTGGTCTAATGATATAGAAAGATCTGCGGGAAGGAAGTAGTACCCGATGGGTGCAAAATGTACTAATTTATGTAATGATAAAGGAAAGATTGTAAATTGGCTGAGACTACAAATTGGCCAAAGTGCTTGAAGAACAATAATAAATATATTTTGAGTAATAAGCTCTGAATAGCCTAGATCAGTGTTTCTTAACCTTTCTAGCGAGTCGCATCCCTTTGAATCTGAAAATATATCTCCGCACCCCATTGAATAATATATTTTAATTTTTTAGTCTAGAAAAATACATTGTTTGCGAAAATTATTGTTCATTGAAAAACATTGTACATTTTATATAAATATAAAACAATATTATTTTTATTAATGACTAGTCTGTTGTTGTTTGTTCATTATTATACTGGCGAAGCGAGGTTCCTTTTTTGAAAGGCATACGCGTAAGTCATCACTCGCATTTAAGCGATTTTTCGCTTTAGTTTTTATATGCAAAAGCGATGAAAATCCCATTTCGCACAAGTAGGTGGTAGCAAAACTATAGATTTCAAATATTTTATTACAATAAATTAAATAAATTATATTTAATCATTTTTATGGTTAGGTAGGGGCTTCTCCCGCACCCCCAAAAAGGCATTCCCGCACCCCCAGTTAAGAACCACTGGGCCCTAGATGAATATAAAAAACAGATTTGCTTTTGTAACTTGACTAGAATTTATTTTCACATTATGCCAATTTTATTACATAAACAGTTTATTGGGCTAGGATCGTAAAAAAAGTTATGTGGTTTTCTGGTAAAAATAGTTATGACCACTGAATTTAATGCAAAAAAGCTTATGGTATAAAATGGAGAAAATAATATTCGTGATGATATAAAAATAATATACCTACAGAAAAACGTATACCTACATCATAGATTAGACGAAATACATTGCTGCAAATACGAGACGTTGAGAGTAAATAAAATTTGAGAGACTTTGTCTGAAGCTGTAATCTCTTTGAAAATAATGTGATTACAGAACAAATAATTAATTCAAAAGATGACGTATTGTTTTTATCTAATATTTTTTTTGGAATTTGGTGTTTGATAACGAATGCAAACACTTGCTCATTTTTACATTTGTTGTCTAAGTAAAGAAATATCTGATTCAATATAACCAGATTTGTCCAGATATCATACAACGAGAGTAAATAAATGACAATGCATAAATAGTACATTTCACAAAATTGGAAAGTAATATTGCGATTATTTTTTAATTTACAAGTAATTTTTTTTAAATAAAAAGTTACATAACACGAAGGCATAGACAAATCACATAAATCGTGCTAGTCCCAAATTAAGATACGAATCTTGTGTTATGGGTACTAAAGCGATGATACACACATATACGATGCACTTGTATTTCATTACTAATCTACGAAAACAAGATCAATTCAAATTGTTAAAAATAAAGCATTTTTCATATAGTACAACATATAGTTCAGCGCTGAAGCATGCCACCCATTTAAAATGTCTTTTTTTTATTTTCATGGAAAGGAAAGTCTGTATATTTATTACATGCCTACAGAAAGAATGAAACGTCTTCTAGAGAATCGTTTTGAGTTGAGAAACTATTTGTTTTTTATATATAACTTTTATATTATTTTCTCAACTTAAGAAAATTTTCATCCTCGTGAAACAATAAAAAAATACTTATAACAATTAATTATTTCTCAATTTCAGAAGACATATCGTTATAGAAGAATTAATGAACACGTGGCATTCAAATATTTGCAAAATACCTAGTACTAAAAAAAATTTTCTACAAGATAATCTGCCAAATAATTATATATTAAAAAAAATTTAATGTGTAGTAAATATTTCTTATCTACATAATTAAGACTGACCATATTTAACATAATTCAGTGTAATTATGTAGATCAGGTAAGTATAATAATTATAATACATTAACAATTATCTCAAATATATGCATCTAATTCAGTAATGTATTTGATAGTGATACCTACTCATTAATTCCGACTTGGCAACGTTTTTTTTAAATTCAAATTTTATTATTAACATAACTAACACTGTTTTACTGCATGGCAAATACAGATAGATAATAATACCAAATATTGTATTGTGTATTATGTACAATTATTGTAGTACTAATGCGAAGAGTAAAGTATTTCATACTTTAAATAGAATGTGCTTTATTGATTCAGCTGCAAGTACAAGGTGGATTATTGAATGTTGGTATAATAAAGTTGGCAAAATCGTATAGAAATATAAGATAGGTACAGTCGAGTGATAATAAAACTGAATTAGATTAGGTATGATATGGTAATAGAACTTATTCTTGAGTAGCTATTTTATTATGAAATACAATAATTACCTACTCGTACATTGTTATTTTGAATAGTAGGTAATGCCGGCACAATACGTACCTATGCTTATTTCATTTTATTTTATTTATTTATTCATCATTATTACAAAATATTTGAAAATACATATGAACAGAAATAATACACAAAATCACAAAACAAAGACAATGCATCATCCTACTCAACCTGCACTTATAATTTAAATTATAATTATAGGGTTAACCCTTTGTTATATTATACCAAGCCCACAAGTTTGTCATTTACAATAAATGTTACCTATATAAAACATGAAAAAAAAACAATAAAACACCAAACCAATATGCATAAAAGACAGCCAAAACAGACAATGTGACTGCGAATTATTCTCGATTAATCAACAATTTAACAATGATTTGGTAGAATTTAATAATCAGTCCTAATTACAAATTCAGAATAACTCTGCTAAAACCAATTAAAATAACAATGAACATCTTATAAAAATAATATTTAAATTGTCTGGAGAAAAGTGGATGGAGAATGGACAAATTGATTTTGTGATATTTTCTAATATCAATACAAATTTTGGACAGTCACAAAAATACCTATATGAAAATAATCAAAATAATGTTCATTAAAATAAATCCTTGAGTTCATTTAAGTATTAGAAAAATTAGGATTTACTTACTAAATATTTATAGCCACTTTTATAGTGAGTTTTTATATAGACACTTGCAAAATATATTTATCCAAGAGTTACTTTCATAACAATTTCGAGCACGAGAAATCGAAAAATACGATAGACAATAATGATAAGAAGTTGGTGACTGTTATCAGCTGTCTATTTGAAATTATATGGAATATTAAATATACATTTACTACATTTTTGATATACAATAAGTAAAATAGATGTTTTCTTAAAGTATTCATATCGATGCAATAAGCAAATTTGTAAATAATGAATAATGTTTTAAACTGATTGAGAAGTAATTCAACTCAATCCCAATCCGGGTATTGTACGTGATATGAGTGTTGGAAGAATTTAATTAGCTAATGCAATGTCATTACTTATACGGTGCAGTATGGTAGATAGTAATGTGTATTGGTTTGCAACATTTTATATATTATTTATCAACCATAATATGAATTCTTTTTATAATGGATACTATGATAATATGATATACGGTCAAGGACGACAGTATGTTGCTATACTTTGGGAAATAAATAGAGTAAATTGTCGAGTTACTGATCAGTTTTCAATATTTTTCAATTCTAAAGCCGTGATTATTTCAAATTGTTTTATTTACTCATATTTACTAGTCTTTCTTCGTAGGTTTTCTCGTACACAATAAAATAAAGAAACACTAATAATTATTTCTCTATTACTTTTATACCCGGGTTTGATAAATAAATAACACAACAAGAACATTTAACTCTATAAAATACTGAAAGAATACAGCGATTATTCCGACTATAAAGGCATGTACATACAGTATATTAGTAAACAACTCTATGTGATTTAAATTTATTTAAGGCCATAAAAGATTTTTTGTAGTTTTACTTTAAAAAATGGAATCAGCTAGATCCCACATTTTTGCATTAAAATGATAACACACCTATACTTTTTGAAACTTTAATTTTTACTAATAATTTTAAACAGTATTTCGATATCTTTTTCATATAAGTATTTCGATATTTTTTTCATATAAATATCTTGCTGAGAGAACAAACACTAGCTAATGATATTCAAATCTTTCGTATGTTTCGTAACTTTAACTGGTAATTTACTGAACTATTTACTTCTCGTACAATTATTTATCTATCTCTGAGTTACCTCTCCGCGTGTTGTCTCAGATTTCAAAGTCAACTACTTTTAAATAGATAACATATTATTATTAAATACAATATTATACCATAGACACTATATTGATATTACCCAATATAGAAGTTATAACTTAGGTCACACATATTATAATTATATTATTACCTACAAAGAGAATATGGACATGCTATTTTAATGGTATGTAAGTACCAATATTATGACCAACAGCAATATCAATGCTGTACAAAATATTTCAAGTAAGTACTACTAATAACATTAAGATAATATAACGAGACAGCTGTTGTGAATATTGTATAGTACAGGCTGTACAGGTAAATGTGCGACATATTTGAACAATTATAATAAACAAACATATAAGTTAAAACAATCAAGTAGGTAGTGTTATATACTACACATTCAGTGGAAGTAACCATTTTAGTATTCCAATAAATTGTACCGTACCTATAATATGAGAGTAAACTGTGTTTACTTTAGAAGGAAACCGCCTGGTTAACTAAATAGTGTGTGGACTTCCATTTATCTGAATCAATCTAAGTAGATAGCCTGAAAGCAGAGCATCAATTAATGGCAATAGAATGACTTCTTCCACGACATTTCCATTCACCAACGCAATGATATGATGTACTGTGAAAGAATGTGTTCTAATCAGTTTGAGAAAGTTTTTATAGATTTTTTTTAAACTTCTTATTCTAGTCGAATGGGATCATTCTTTTGGAATGATACAAAATTGTCTGGAACGCGATCGACTTATTTCTTGTACGTGTTCCAAATTAATGGATGAATATTAATAAAAGTAGGCACATTAAAATTTAAGCCTATGTATAAAAAAAAACTGCGAAACACGCTGTGTTTCAGGATCTTAGGTGTGTAGAGTAACGCACTCCATGAATAAATAATGCGATAGGTTATCTTAGGGTCAGTTTTACTACACTCTGCTTGGCAACTAATTCTCTTGTGGTCGAAATACAGGTAGGTACATCGTATATATAGGCAGATAATAAAATTCATTTTAGACATCTCTGATTCGACTCCCACAAACAACCAACATACTCTACCTGGAGAAAATGTCCCTATTTTCGCAACCCAAAATAGTTCTTAGAGTTTGGAGATCTGCCTTCTATAAATACTTCTTAGATCTTCTCTTTAGCGATTAAGTAGAGTGATACGAGTGTAAGTATAGTGGTACATAGGTACGCTCATAGTATTATAATTTATATTATGACCTTTGATTTATGTGAATGTAAAGTTACACAAGGCACCAGCTGGATACTACATAGGTATCTATTATATTATGTCTGAAATGGGAAATATATATTTTATTGATAATAATAAGAGACATGACATTTAACCTGAACATATATAACATATACCAGATACCTATTATAAATTCCTGCACCTGTATTTTTAATAAAAGCAACATTTAGCAGCTACAAAAGATACGAGAACATAGAGAGCGCGTACCTACAAAATCTTTCAAAAATATTTGAATGCGTTCGTAAATATGTGTGTGTGTGTATGTGTGTTTATTATTCCCTATGTTTCTACCTACATTAATTACACGAAAAAAAGAAAAATAGTACACCTTATAGTAATAATTCTCATCCTTTAGACATGTTAAAAGTTAAAAAAAGCTTAGTTTGCATACATATCTTATTCACTGAAAAATCTACTATTTTTTTAATGGGACCTTGTCTGAAATTTAACACAGAAAGTGAATATCAATCGAACATAATAATTAATAAATTAATAAAAGAATTGCACAACGAACTGAAGACGGTTGCACAAGATACAGCAGAAGCAATGCATAAAATTGAAACTATTAAGTGAGTGAAAGAGAAACAATGAAATAAGATAAAATCAAACGAAAAAGTTATTATCCTGTCCTGATATATGTGCAATGTCAAATGTACCAATATCTGAATCAACATAAAATTTGTATAATAGTGTTATTAATTTAAATAACTTTCATCATTTATTTTTCTGTTTTTTGGTATGTGAAATAATATAAAGTTAGGTTATTTTATTTAGTATGTGAAATAATTTAAAATTTGATTATTTAATTTTTGCCAATTTGATGAATATTTCCTGAGCGAATTCGGTTCCAAAGCTAGTATAGGTACTCCATAATATGCAAAGGTTAATTTTTCTTTCAATAAACCCGACTAAAGACCTTACATATAATAATAATAATACACTTAGATAGTATGTAGTACATTATATATATATAATGAGTTACAATCCATTGGATTGGTCTGCAACGAGTTTGGTTTTTCTTCTCCATTCGTCCCTATTCTCCGCCAGTCTTTTCAGCTCTACGTATGAGCCACAGTTCATATCACTCTTCAGTTGGTCCATATATACGTCTCTTGGTCGGCCTCTGCCATTTGTCCCCTCGGTCTTACCCTCCGCGATGGCTATGAGTAGTCCTGGGTGCCTGATGTTGTGGCCAATCCAGTTAGCTCGTTGTTGGCTGATTCTCTTAAGGAGTTGCCTTTTTTCGCCTACCCTGGTTAATACTTCTTCGTTTTCGACGTGTTCCGACCAATGGATCTTAAGCATGCGTCTGTAGCACCACATTTCAAAGGCCGCCAACCGTCCGCTTTCACTCTTGCTGATGGTCCACGTCTCACAACCATAAAGCAGAATGCTCCATACAAAGGCTTTAGTAAGGTTCTTCCTTACGCTTAAGTCAATATTTGGGGATTCCAATATCTTCGACTTTTTGTTAAAGGCAATCCTTGCCTGGTTTATTCTGCTTACGATTTCTGCTTTGGAGCGTCCATCCTGGTTTATTCTACTGCCCAGGTACACGAATTCACTTACTTGTTTGATGCTCACTCCATTTATGGCAATGTTCGCAGTCGCTTCCTCTCTTCCAACGACCATACATTTTGTTTTTTCTTTATTTATTTTCATGTTGTACTTTGACAACAGTATACTTTCCATTTTTCCTAAGGCTTCGTTCAGCTCCATCTCGGAGTCTGCAAGCAGTGCTATGTCGTCAGCATATCTTATCATGTCGACCTTTTTCCCATTTATTTTTACTCCTGTCCAGTTCTTCATTTCTTCTCTCAGTTCATCAATGGCTCGCTGTATATAGCAGTTAAAGAGAGCTGGCGACATTGAGCATCCTTGTCTTACGCCTTGTTCGACCCTTGCTTCTGCACAGCTCTCTCCGCTTTTAATCACAGCCATTTCGTTCTTGTATAAGCTCCAGATTGCTCTTCTGTCTTTATAACTCATTCCTATCTGGTTGAGGGTGTTAAAAAGTTGTTCCCATTCTACTTTATCGAATGCTTTTTCAAGGTCGATGAATGCTATGTATGTGTTTTTATTAATTGCTATTCTCTTTTCTAGAGTAAGTCTGAGACTCAGGATTGCATCTCTTGTACCTGTCTCTTTGCGGAATCCAAATTGATCTTCTGTAAGTGTTTCGTTTATTTTATTTTCCGCCCTTTTCATTATAATGTTGGTGAGTATCTTAGAAGCGTGTGATATCATGCTTAAGGTTCTGTGTTGTTCGCACTTTGTAGTGCCTGCTTTCTTAGGAAGCGCTCGTATCAGACATTTGGCAAAGTCCTCAGGTATCTCTCCTGTGTCATATATTTTGCAGACAAGCTTATACAATGTATCGAGCATGCCTTTTCCCGCGCATTTAAGCAGCTCTGATGGAATCAGGTCAATACCTGGTGCTTTGCCGTCTTTCAACTTTGCTAAGGCAATATCAAATTCACTTCTTAAGATGTCATCTCCATTATTTTCTACGTCATATTCTGCTTCTAGTGCTTTGCTTTCTTGGACTATGTTCTTTCCTTTGTATAATTGTTCTAGGTATTCTTTCCATCTTTTTACGTACATTATACTAAGTTGATTATCTACCCTACATTACTGATGTAATATTAATGAAGGCATGCCTAGGGCGGACCCAATATTATATTCTATTCATATTTTATGAAGAAAATAGAAAGCACCCACTGTACTGCGGTGAACACAGGTAGGTCGTATACAATATACTGATATTGCTTGTGATGATGAGTCCTACGTGTATTTGAATATCCAATATACAAAAAAGACAGTGATATACGAAAGGAATGTGGAATGAAAGTTGGTGTGGTTACAAGGATGAATGTAAATAAGTAACGATGGTTTGGGCATGAAAAGAATGAATGAGGACAGAATGACCAAGAAGATATATTTGGCTGAGAGGAATGGTGCTCGGAGACGTGGACGTCCGAGGATCAAATGGCAACATCGTTTAAATCAAATCCTACAGGACGGTCACGTGTTGAGCACATTGAACAGGAGAGCATGCATGAGGAATTGTATGAAAGTGACGGAAGCGAAAGATGTATGCAAAGATAGAAGGAAGTGGCGCTCGATCCTTTCTGCCTACCCCGCGAGGGAAGCGGCGTGATGGTATGTAGGTATGTATGATGACTGTTTTATATACTTATTTTAATTTAATATTGCAGTACATAAAATATTAATAGATACCGGTATGTGAAACTATGAGACAAACCGCACTTGGCGATCGACTAAAAACGAACTTTTCGACAATAACCGCAACAATAACGCATAATTACACGGCTCATTGTAGGTAGATTATCGAAAAGTTTGTCAGAAGTCGATCGCCAAATGTGGTACCCAGGAATTTATTCAAAATACATACTTTAGTCGAGGACCTGGACTTGGACGAAGCCCTAGGCAAACTGATTTATTAACTAGCATCTTTTTCACACTAATAGGTTTTCACAAGCATCTAAGTTACTTATATTGCATCACAGGGAAATATAAGAAAAAGATTGTTGAAGGGTGTTTGTAGAAGAAAAAGAGGTTGTTTATACAATACTGTAACTTTTTATTGATATGTTCAAGATTATCAATTCAAAAATTAAATTTCAAAATTACAATGTAAAAAACATCTTCACATCAAAGATTTTTTCTAGCTTTAAGACTCGCAAATTTATTTTTATGAACACAAAAAAATCTGCGCTGAGGGTGTAGCTTTTTTCAGAACGTGATAGCGTTAAATAATTATTGATGAGAGTCGAATTGAAACAAATTTGTTATCGTAGAGTTATTTTATTAATTTTCACATTACTCATTTGAGATAAAACAGATAATCTTCTTTTAGCGGAGCAGTTAGCGACTGCTAAAGTCAGAAAAATTCTAATTGCTACTCCAAGATAAGGGAAAATAGTTTTCATCATTTTTTTGTGATGTATTTATTATATACATTAAGAATTCCACCGAATTCTTTCTGCACCACATACTTAAATTTCAGTAATCGAACCTTTCAAATGTCCAGTTTGCATGTTTATAGCCCGGGGTCTGTTTAAGTCCATTAAATTTTTATAAGAGTATTGTGGTTAATTATGTGACATAACCCCAAGAATGTACCAGACATTGGTGTATACATTAATATTCTTGTGATACAACACTTCAACCTTTACGATTTAATTATATATTTGGCAAAGGCCTTTCAGATCTAGTCCATCATCAGTGGGCATAAACTCAGTTTCTCAGATGATGGACATGTTTTGAAAGCCCTCTGCCAAATATATAACTAAATTGTGAAAGTGACACTGAAAGTGAAATTTTCATAAAGTAGGTAACCATCGAAAAAAAATGAATCTATTAACATATCTTCTAATTTCGTCATAAAAAAATATCAGACGTCTGATTGTAACTACGCATCGTAGAGTTAAGATCAAGACAAGATTAAGATCATAATTATTATTTAGATCATAAAAAGAGTAACCCTCCTTATCATACAAAAAATATCAGACGTCTGATTGTAACTACGCATCGTAGAGTTAAGATCAAGACAAGATTAAGATCATAATTATTATTTAGATCATAACAAGAGTAACCCTTCTTATCATACAAAAAATATCAGACGTCTGATTGTAACTACGCATCGTAGAGTTAAGATCATAATTATTATTTAGATCATAACAAGAGTAACCTTCCTTATCATACAAAATTAAATAGACAATGTTACAATAATCATGTGACAGTGTTCTCCGAAAATGTGATGGTACATCTTTACCCAACCTGCATAATCTGGCTAGTTTAACACAGCTTAGATATTTGCTAACATTATTTTGAAACCTTTTCCCTACTACAGTACTAGGTACTTCTACTGCACGAATTCAATAAATGTACCTATAGGAATTCAAAAATATTGATCCTATGTAAAGGGTTTTTCAACAAGGACTTTGTTTTTTAAAACAAAATAAAACAAAAAAATTTGATGAAGATGATTAAAATTTTTATTGAATTACAAAGAGAAAAGTTTGGCAATTATGCATGAAAAATGATATCTGACAAATGTCCACCACGAGCACGCTGACAGATGTCGATTCTTTCATCAAAGTTTTTAATCACTTTTTGGCAAAATGGCGGAACTATTTCGCTAATCACATCACGGATTTTGAGTTTTAAGGCTGCAATCGATTCGATTGGCTCCGTATAGACTCTGTCCTTAACATAGCCCCACAAAAAATAATCCAGTGGCGTTAAATCACACGATCTGGCTGGCCACTTAACAGCTGAGTTTCGTGAAATCATGCGATCGGGAAATTTGGTTTGCAATAAATTGATCGTTTCATTGGCTGTGTGACATGTGGCACCGTCCTGTTGAAACCACATGTCAGTGATATCCACGTCATCAATAATAGGCCAAAATTGAGTTGTCAACATCTTGCGATAGCGTGATCCATTGACCGTTACCGCATTTCCAGTCTCATCTTCGAAAAAAAACGGCCCAATCACGCCTCCAGACCACATAGCGCACCATACAGTGACACGCTGAGCATGCAACGGCTTCTCAATAATTGCTCTAGGATTTTCAGAAGCCCAAATGCGGCAATTTTGCTTGTTGACGTACCCTGACAAGTGAAAATGGGCTTCGTCTGAAAAAATGATTTTTTCAGAAAAACCAGCGGGTTGTTCCTGAATGAATTGAGCGAATCTACGGCGATTTGAATGGTCGTTCGGCTTCAATTCCTGCACCAGTTGAACCTTGTAAGGCTTCAAAGCCAAATCCTTACGCAAAATTCGCCATGTGGTGGTTTTGGATAACCCCAATTGTCGAGAACGTCGAGGAATTGACAAATTTGGATCTGCTTCAACACTGTGGCTCACGGCTGCGATGTTTTCAGTTGAACGACCCGGTCGTACACGCGTTGGTGTTAACACATTTTGTATCGAGCCTGTCGACTCAAATTTAGCGACCAAATTCTTAATAGCGGTCTCAGAAGGACGATTATGTTGTCCGAAAATATCACGAATTTGACGAAATGTCACTTTAGCAGAACCACCATTTTCATAATGGATTTTAATTATTTTAATGCGATTTTCAAGCGAAATTGAATTCATTGCAACAATTGCCAATGCATCCACTACGAATACGTCAAAAAATTAAATGTCAAAACTATCATGTTGCTGGTGTTGCCACAATTAAAAAACAAAGTTCTTGTTGAACAACCCTTTACTTTCAACCAAACCAATGAGGCGATAAACACCTCTTAAGTATAAAAATCCCATATTTTGTTTGCGAGTGCCTTGGTTTAACGAAAAATTATGTAATTATACTGAAGTTGATTATGAGCAGACATTAATTTGCTTCGATAAAGATTATTATAAGCAGATATGTAGGTGTATATAGTTGACTACGTTTTCCTCATACACATTTCAACATCAGTTTCAAGAATCATTCGTATGCATATTAATGACAAGTTTTAAGAAACGATTAGGTACTAAATTAATCCAACTGTTTGTATCTGAATACATACTTGTTAACTTTAACTATAATATTTATTTTTAAAACAGATGATGTGATTACTCGAAACATGTTCTGGTGAACTATTTCTATTTTTATTACAGATTAAAAAATATATAAATTATGGAAATAGGTACCTAGATATGCAAAAAAAATTATATATATTTTCGCCCGTCAACACCGCTTTCGGGATCAAATAACAGAAACATGTCCCCAATATTAATTTCTTTCCATCTTGTTAATAATTGCATTAATTTATTTAAGGTATTTTTTAATAAATATAAAAGGTAAACAGATAATGTCTACCCAAATCATAATAAAATCATATTGATTTTCATCCGTTTGTAGAAATGAAGTAAAAAATAATAATATTAAGAAGCCATAGAAAGAGGGATAGGTAGATGTTAATGAAGTACAAAGCAGTAGGTACAATAATGCTCACTTAGCAAAAACACTTGTTGATGCCCATAGCATTACCTTAGTACCTATATAGAATACTAAATTTGTAAGGAAAGGTCAGGAAAAAAAATATAAGTATAATACCTATTTATGTACATTCCCATGGAGCTCTCGACAAATAGGTCTCCTACAATAAGTTTTCAAATGTCCAATAAAGAGCAGGTGTTCTTAAAACATATCAAATAAGACTTTTAACACTTTCAATTCAGCGATGAGTTTTGCCATCCATTCTGAATGTCTTAATTTTTATTGACACTTCTGGACAACTCGCATATTTATTACATTCAGTTAGTCTACTGGTTATCCCACTTGTGGGAAATGGGATAAAAAGATACATAGATAGAAAGCATTAGGTACAAGGAACATGTAAACTGTATGAAACATTATAGTCGACATTGTCGACCGACAAGTTATGGTGAAAATTCATGTTAATTATTTTTAATGAAACACGTTACGCTAGCCTGATGATGAAAGCGGAGCTCTTGAAAGCCGGCTCGCGTCTTAAAAAGTCACATTGGAAGTATTATACTAAATAAGGATTTCATTTGAAATAATTGAATAAATTAATTGATTTTGATAAATTTATCATATAAGAGAGTAAAACATCGGACTGAATGTTAAAAATACTTACCAATATACATTTTGATGTCAAAAATGATATCCAATTATAAAATAAACAAAACACACACACTAAAATCACTTTTGTATACTTATATAAAAAATCAAATATTTTACATTATGTATCAATCAAAAGTCTTATGTTGAATACAAGTAAGTTTGAAGTAATGATATTTTCCACTAGGTAATTCACAATAATCACGAAGTTTTATCGGAAAATTAATAAAAAAAAACGACTTTATGCGAAAATCGTTACCGCAATTTTATAACAAAAACAACATCGATATAATTGCATAGAGTACAAGGTAATAACACCAATATGCAAATGAACATTCTTTATTATTTATTTAAAAGAATCAATAACAAATCGAAAAACTATTACAATAACATTTATTTCATACAAATAAAAACATTATTAACCATGAGTTGATTTTATGATGTGGTGTATTTTTTTTATATTCAAAGACGATATACTTCGTGTCATGGACACGTTGATATTAAAAAAAGGTAATCTATAAAAAAGATTATATTTTATTTAACTTCAATGAAAATAATTGTCAGTTCGTTATGAAGTTAAAACGCATTATTATATTTGATTTCACTATACCATCAACAGGTCGCATTTTAGATAGTCTTTCTTAATATGTAATAATATTGTATAGTTGTTAAAATTAATATTATTTAAACTCGTAACAAATAAACACGTAAATAAATGTAGTTTACTATTACTCGATAGTAAGTCACGAAGGCTTTTAGTTCGTATAATATTTGAATTAAGTAACAGTTTAACAGTACTTGGTTAGTGAAAGAAACACACAAGCCAAACAACCACTCACATTGAACGTTGGATTATAACTGAATATATTATAATATTATTATTCAAACCAGCTTATCCGCATAGTGGAAGATTATTATATACATTCAAATTGTGATAAAATTTAACATTTCTACATAATAAACATATTTCCTTTTTATACAAATTGAACCGTTTTTATGTTATAATATATCTACTTTACCATTGCTGCATATCCCACAAGTGGGGCAGCTAGCAGACCAGCTGCATTTAATAAACATGCAAGCTGTCCTCTACGCGTCAACAAAAAAATAAGAATCTCAAGATGGATGGCAAAGCTCATCGCTGAATTTTAAGATTTTAAGTTTCGTTTAATTAGCCGTAAATAAATAAATAAATAAGTAAAATTTCATGAGGATTGCGGTTCGATCCCAGATGCCGGTAAACTCCCCTTTCACGACACAAGCTTCTAGCTTACTGTGAAAGGTGTATAAGGTTGTATTTAGGTTTATAACAATATTTTTTATATTATTCACGGTCGTCTACTGACTACAACACAAGTGGTGTAGCCAGTAGACGACCTCTATGTAATAAACATGCAGGCTGATCTCTCCGTGCTACAAGAGGCATTCAGGATTGGTGGATTACCTCATCACTAAACTCAAAATGTTTAATGCTTCTTTCAATGTTAATGTCACTTTTGTAGATACGAGTATGTATAACTATAAGTATATTATATTATAGCAATATTTACGATAACATAAAGATCTCTGGTCTATGAAGTCCATTTATATGCAGTTGATTTGTTGGCTGCCTCACTTTTGGGGAGATGACGTGATGGTATAGTAGGAACCTAGACCCTGTAATAGAGGAACTGAAAAGATAATGGTTCTGCTTCTGGGTGGGCTGCGTTTTGAGAATGCCCAATGATAGTCGCCTATAAAAAATACTACTATTCTTTTTCCAAAAGATTTCCGCCAGCCAAAACGTACCTAGGATTTATGTCTTCTTAGAGGGAGAAGGGCGGCGAAATAGATTTCGATTATTAGTGCCATAGCTTAGTCATACTTTTGTCTATTTTATTACTATTTTCGATATCCTAGGAAGGATTATCTACCCTACTTGAACATGTATTGTGTACGGCATCATCAGAGCGTAAGGAATATCGTAAGAAGAGGTGACCCTCTGAACAGAAGAGGCTGGTTTCCGCCCTGTATCTCCAGGAGGAGTGTTGAAGGGCGGTCAGATGGATTAGATACTTACATAATAGTTTTCCATTCACCGTTTCCTTTTGATATTCACACATTTATTGTTGCTTCCCAGAACAAAGCGATTTTATTATGGTTTTCAATTCGTGGAATTATTCCTCTGTGTTTTAGGTATTACATTTACCCAAGTAGGTACTTATTACTTTCCCGATGTAAGGATACGCGATAATGTATTATTTCTCCTTTCAACACGGTACCTACTTGTAATTTATGAGTCTGAAGGATATTTTCAGCTCTTTTTTATTTCTTTGACTAGTACGAACATGCTACCTAGAAAATTGTATTTATTTTATTATCTCATGATTTCATTTTCATGGTCAAGGTTAATTCATTTCTAATAATTCTGAATAAAGTATTATACAATTTTAATAAAGCTTTTATTTTATGACAAGAAACAGTATAATATTATAAACCTATAGGTACCTATTATATTTTGTATTTATCGTCGTATTCTTTGCAGGGTAGGTATAGAAGGATTCGAAATATAACAGAAGGATTTAAGCCCCGGATCTATCGATTAAAAGTCCGACCAAGAACATATTATTATTATATTATCTTGTTATGGTTTTTTTTAAAATAATGTTTCAAGTACAAATATATTAATGATAGAGGAACTTATTATAAAGAATATACTTACTTCGATTTTAGTAAAAACAAGAAATTTTGAAAAAAAATAAATAACTAGTCGTATTTTATAAAAATTACTTAGGTTAATAAATTGATAATAATATACTTACCTATAATTATTTATTTCATGGAATATAATATTTTTAATTAAAATTTCTATCTCTGTGCGGTGAACTTATTATCATCAACATAATAATTAACTATCAAAACATTTTCGTGGTTGGGGTTGTAAACAATATTGACAGATGCTCTATGTGGTAAAAGCACGACCTTGACTTAGAATATAGGTAATTCATATTGCCATTCTATTGCTCTACTGACATTTAAAATAAATGTTTACTTATTTTAATTGTTATTCGTTATACTTACTTTAACATTCTAGGCACTTGCCTCTTTTCATAATAAAATTTCAAAGGTGGCCGGAAATTCAAAATCCCTCTGTCAGTGTATCTATCGCTAATAGTAATGGACCATTCAGGAGAAATTGAATAGTTAATTGAAGATGTTAAATTAATGTTTAATGGATGGTGATCAGTAGGCTGATAGGTGAGTTTCAAACTGTCAAACGGAAAGTCGACCCTGGTTTGAACCCGGCTACCGACCAAATTCACCGTTCAAGGCGTATTTATGTTTATCAAAAATGAAGGAATAAAATCATAAGGAAAAATGAAACAGTAAAAATCAATGCAAATAAATTGACATCAGCGTACCACAAGCAACATAGAACTACATACAACTTGAAGAATATAACAGAAGTATGTAGGTACTTACCAAAAAAAGAGGGCAATATCAAAGTTTTCAGGAACATACATAGGTCCAAAGAATGTGACTTTGTATAGAGGGTAATATTTTTCTGCTGCTCAACCGATAAAGGTGGCTATAGATTATTTATTATACAAACATCCTTACATACCTACTTATTTTAAATGGAAAGTGTTATAGAACAACGTTTTAAACCAAAAAAATAAATATTCTATATTTTCAAGTGTAACTTTGTGGAAATGCATTATAAAAGATAATATTTAAATTAAATCAAATACTGTTTCATCCCACTATGAGATTGTTTTAATTACATATTAGAAAGTTTTCAACTACAATGTAGTCATCATCAGTAATAACACAATACTAAATCTAAAATTAAAGGACATACAACAATTAAAAATCTAAGGAGTGGTTACAATTGGCTGGGGGTGACACATGCTAGAGATACAGGCCATGATTTTGACCTCAGTGGTGTGGAATTAATGCAAAAAAACCCCACCCTCCACACACCCCCAGCCAATTGTAACCACTCCTTAGATTTTTAATTGTTGTATGTCCTTTAATTTTAGATTTAGTATTGTGTTTTTACTGATGATGACTACATTGTAGTTGAAAACTTTCTAATAATTATAATAATCTCATTGTGGGATGAAACAGTGTTTGATTTAATTTAAATATTAACTTAAAAAAAAAATATTATATTAATTGAGCAGCTAAAGACAAATCCCTGTTCTATTGAGTACGTTGAACCTCAAATTGTTATATTATGCTGATAACATTTCTATTGTTTTTAATTATTTAAGATTTTACTGTATTATTATTTCTTATCGAGAGATATTATGCTGATAACATTTCTATTGTTTTTAATTATTTAAGATTTTACTGTATTATTATTTCTTATCGAGGATTGCGAAATGTTTTATGTTTATTATATATGTATTGTAAAATGCAAATGCCGTATATTGATTGAAATAAATAAATATGCCCATCTATTTTCTTACACCTGTTAGTGTTCAATGGATATAATATATCTTTCATTTACCATCACTGCATATCCAATGAGTGGAGCAGCTAGCAAACCAATTACACGCAACAAACATGCAAGTTAACTGAAATTTCTGGATGAGTGGCACACATCATCAAACTAAATAAAAAAAACAACAATTATTTTCTTTTTTAGGTGTTGTATTTTGTTGATTGATACATTGTGATAATACAATGCGTTTATTAAAAGATTAACTGACTGCCCAGAGGGTATTCATTTTAAATATTCAGCTCATGTTGGAAAGGAAGGACATAGGTATTAAATAAGTTATAATTTATATATAATTTACTTGACTGATCTCTTATAGGAGATGTGTTAAGATACTTATATACATATTATTATTATCTAAATGACATTGCTTGAGAGACTTGGGACCACATAATGAGTCACATTGTGCTCCTAATGCAATGTCATGTGTGCATTGATTTTATTATATCGTCGTTGCATATTCAAAAAGAGACATGTGCGCACATTTTTATTTTGGCATACTCTTTTAAAACTGTTCATTAAGGCATTAAAATTGTAGTTCGGACATTTTATTGGCATGTGATATTATTCTTTAAGTATTGAATTATAATATTTAATACTAAGAATCACTTTATAAAATGGTTATGATGTCATTATGATCAGTTTATTCTGAAAATGTCAAAACATTTATGAATTCACATGTCTCTTTTTGAATATGCAACGACGATATTTTATCAGAATACCACAATTATATTATTGTATTACAAGTTGTGGTTATTAATTATTACATATGCAGGTATACACAATCAATAAACACATACATACATCACGTCACCTCCCTTGCAGGGATGGCAGAAAGGATCGAGTACCACTTACTCCTATCCTTATGGCACATAACTTTTATACAACAGTTACCTACATATGAATAGGTACTTTTCTACTTGATGTTCTCAGCATATCGACGTTCCAGTTCCACACATCAACAAGTCGAAATTTTCATAAATTTTGATTTAATTGGTAATTGTTGAAGGGTGTTTGTGTTCACACTGTGAAAATTCATATTCAATATTTATAAGACAATCAAAACACTGTTATAATTTTCACCACATTTATTCAAACTCTAACGTTTTCGCCCACTTCAATGGGCATTCTCAAGAGTACTGAAACAATAAAAATGTCACCTACAAAAACTGAAGGTAGTCAAAGAGGGGGGAGAGGGGTGGGTGCAGGGATTGCAGTAGAAGAGTGGGGAGTGGCATTGGTAGGTATAACATTAGGTGAGACAGGGTAAACTAGTAATGGGGACATTCCCGCTAAGTCCCCATTACTAGTTTACCCTGTCTCACCTAATGTTATACCTACCAATGCCACTCCCCACTCTTCTACTGCAATCCCTGCACCCACCCCTCTCCCCCCTCTTTGACTACCTTCAGTTTTTGAAGGTGACATTTTTATTGTTTCAGTACTCTTGAGAATGCCCATTGAAGTGGGCGAAAACGTTAGAGTTTGAATAAATGTGGTGAAAATTATAACAGTGTTTTGATTGTCTTATAAATATTTAATTGGTAATTCATAAAATCAACTCCACTCTATCAACTCCTCAAACAAATAACTTAAAGAAAAACACGGTTCCCTTTATGTATTAATTATTAAGTTAATGAAAAAAAAATAATGTACCTATTTTCAACTTCACAAATAAATATTTCAAATTGTTTGACTATCAAACGGAACAAAGACAACATAATGTCCCAAACAGAGCGATTATTGTATGTTATATTTCACTTTTTGTTGCGTTTTTAAAGCATAATATAAATATAGCAAAATTACAAAAAAGGGTGATTTTTCGAACATAAGACATTTCAATTTGTTGATGGGTGGAACTGGAACGTCAATATGTCCATCCTTTAGGATTTAGTCAACATGATCTAGACATTTAATCCTCGGGTGGCTGGGTCTGGGCTGAGTAATCTTTCTCTCAGCAATATATTTTTCTAGTCAATCTGTCCTCATTCATTTTAACCACATGCCCAAACTACTTTAGTTTTTACTGATAAATGAAAGTTCCTAGACTTCTGCACTATCATAGTGTCTTCCAGGATGGGTGGCATAAATCACTTGTACTTAAAAAATACAACACAATTAAATAACTTTAAAGATTTATTTAATAAATTATCAACTTATATGATTGCCTGGAAAACATCACTCTGCAACAATCAGCCATTTAATGGAACATTACAAGTATTCTCTATATTACTTTCTTTTTTCTCTTATCACAATTTATCTGCATAATTTGTTTTTCTATTTTGGTCAGTTCTTTATATAACGATAAAGTAGTCATTTCTGCCATACTCGCACATTCCTTTAACAACCAGCTAAAGCTACTTGGAAAATTTTGTTCTAATTCTTGCTCAAAAGACTTTTCGGAAAATTTCATTTTTATATTAGAATAATGTCTTATCCAGTAATGTTCAAAACATAAAAATAAATCAATAGGTGTTTTATTTGATTGTTGTTTTTTATGTTTACTCTTATTGGGGGTATTACTTTTTGTTGTAGATTTAAGAGAGATTATTGAATCATTTAATTTACTGCAACTAGCTTCATGTACATCCATTGTTTTCTCAGCCAATAATACTCCTTCCCAATCATAATCAGTACATGAAACAACTGTAATGATTTCTTTTAATTTTACACCAATACCAGAATGTGCTTTTTTCTCTATCGTAGGATCAACAATCATATCCATGTTCCCATTGTAAACATGTGTATAAAGAAGATGTGCATTTTTAGATAATGCATCCTTTAAAGGTCGAGGATGAATTAAGAATGATACGTTATAGAATGAAAATTCTTCATTCAATATGTCAATATTTACATCAACATTGGAATACTCCGAGTTCAAATACTGCCAACTTAACAAATCACTTACATTAGACGCCATAGGTGTTAGAGATGGGGAAAACAATGGATATTGATTTTCTATTTCATGTTCATAATTATCTTCAATTCTTTGAAGTAAAGATTTAATTATTGATTGACAGTTATTTTTTACAATACCATCTGGTTGTTTTCTCCTGATTTTATTTCGATGGAATAAAAATAATTCTGGATTATCTTCACAATTAGAATCGTATCTCATTTTTGTAGGATAGTGACATTGACTAAGGCACACTTTGCGATATTCAATATATCTCATCCAATCATCCAAAACAAATAATCTTCTGAAACCTAATTTATGGTCTTCGGGTTCTCCAATTTTTATCAATTCCTTACGATGTTTCACAAGTTTTAATATTTCATTACAAGTTTCAGCAGTACTAGATATTTTATGTTCTGAAACTCCATCAAATCCAAAAAGCATCTTTAATATTATAATAATATAACTAAGTGCAATTGCTTCGTAATTTGGTAATAATGTATCTTCATCAGGATAAAAATCGGGAGGTATGGACATAACTTTTATAATTTTGGTTATCAACCCTAACAGTTCATGAGGTAATTCTAATTCTTCTATATACCTTTTTATTAGTTGTAAAATGTTTGGTCCTTTAATTCCACTTGGAATGAACGATTTAGCTAATTGACTTGCTGTATACAATATATTTTTATGTGTCATGATAGAAGGTGATAATGTTAACCTATCTGTTGGATTAATGGTCATATCATCCAAGAAGAAGTGTTTGTAATCACCAAACGTAACATGTCCCTCTCTGCACCATCTGAGAATATCTCCAAGTTGAGCTTCTTCATCATTAATTCTAAGACCAAGATACAACAAGACATACAAATTGAAAATGGAAGTTCTCTTATGCTTCTGTTTAAACACAGACCTGTGATGTTTGAAACATTTACAATTAGTACTGCAATATCCTTCTTTTCTGTGAAGCTCGTAATCTTCTTCAGACATTTTGCTCTTAAAATACTTCTTTGTCTTAGGATTGAATGTTATCTCTTTAAGTTCTACGTCTGCTTTATATTTAATGTCTTCTAAGTTCTGAGATGCAAGAGGTACTGCAGATGTTTGAGTCTCCATTAATTCCTTATGCTCTTGCTTCACATATTCGTTCTGTAATTACAAAATGATAAATACATTTATATTCAAAGTTCTAAGTATTATTTTTCTGGAAAAAAGTTTTGTGATTTTGATAATACATATCGTGAAACAAAAAAAAAAATAGATTCTGTATTAAGTAATGAGGCTTGCATCTTAAACATTAATTTTATTTGATTATATTGTAAAAGGGCCAGTCATTCATTCATGAATGATCAGGGTTTTCAGAAATTTATAATAGTCCCCCCCCTCTATCATTTCAATGTAAAGCTGTCATTGGTCAATGAAGTACATAAATATTACTTACCAATATTTTTAGTGCCTTGCTTTTCTGGCTCAACTGAGTATTAGTTTCATCCTGTGATACGGCTGTCGGTGGCCGCTTCTTCTTCTTTTTTATTCCATACAACAAATTCAAATCTCTAAAATAAAACAAAGACTTATGTATATATGTTTTTAAACAGTTCACACCCGTAGACAGTGATATGTTATAACTAGATTTGCAATGTTATACAAATATTCTCTAAAAATGTGTGCCTACCCTTCAGGGTACAATACCTGAGTAATATATATTCATCTCTTTCTACCGGCCTTTGTCTTCCGTAATAATCCCCATGCTCATATTGTCTACCTCTTGTTATTTACAAACAATTTATAAGTGTGTAGCTTTTTTTCAAACTGACAATGGGTATTGTCGAACTTCGGCAAGTACTGCAAGTAGCATTATTTAAAAAGGTGTATTACTTTTGTACCCACTATCGAAATATTCCATGTCAATAACATCATTCTTTTTACAAATTACATGTTCCCTAGATTTGTTGATAAATTTCAAACTTGATGAAGTGCTCGCTATCTCAAAACGTTCATCAAAAAGTCAAACCATTTCTATGTTATCATTTAAGCGCAATGCGATATTTTTACTTGATGACATTTAATCCAACGACACTAATTCTTCAGAAGAAATTTATCAACTTAATAAATATAACGATCACAAGCAACTGGTTTGATTTCATCATCATCTCGCCCCTTTTCATCATCAACGTTTTTTCGGGAGCAAAGGACAGAAACTATTCTTTCTTCCGTCTCCCGGTCAATTATCACTGGACTTTCTCAAAACATGGGCCAACTAGGACCATCATCTCTCCTTGTAACAGAGACTATGGATCTTTGCTGAGTACAGTGGCGCAGTATATCATTTCTGACATACTCATACCACCTATCATTCAAAACCCTTCTTTCACACTTGTTTTCAAAATATAGAATATCTGCTCCAGAGCCTTAGTTAAGTTTATTAACCAGTAATTTTTTTGATGAAAGATCAGTTTGCTTAATTTATCATAAAATAAGCACTTCATTAAAATAAAATAGACATAATTTATATTATCAAAACAAGTGTCTTAGAAGGATTTTGGATGTCAAATGGTATGAACATTTCAAAAATGATGCTGTGCGCCGGCGCACCCAGCAGAGACCTGTAATCTCTGTAATACTGGAGAGAAGATGGTCCTGGCTGGGACATGTTCTGAGAATGCCCAATGATAGTTGGCTAAAAAGAGCAGTTCTTCCGTCCGCAAGGGTTCCATCGGCCCGGGCATCCCTCTTTCACAATACACCGTTACTATGACAACGACATCAGAGCGCAAGGAATGTTATGGAAAGAGGTGACGCTATTGGCGCAGACACGCTCTGAATGGAGGAGGCTGGTTTCTGCCCTGTGCTCCCGAGAGGAGCGTTGAGGGCGCTGAATGAATGAATGATTATTATAAAAAATGTCTCTTGTATATTCCAACATAAATGGATGAATTACCTTGGTTTAAAACCCAACGTCAGTTGTGGCACACTACAGTCTTTCTTGGAGAAGAAAGCTACTTTATTATACTGCAGCCACTTGCTCCACAGACGAAGTACAGCGCCTGGCAAAGTATCACTTTTAGCCCCACACATCACTGTTTCATCAACGAGGCCTAGGAGAATCATATTGTGTGCGTGCCATGTACTCCACATATTGGACACTGGAATTATAAAATCGTCAATTTGCAACACAAAGAATTATAAAAATGCTATAACAATTGTTCATCAATACCATAAAACACCAAACCACGGCGAAAATTGTCGATAAAAGAATATTTAGTACTATATAAGTGACGCCACGTGCTTACATTCATTTTCCAGTTTTTTCTTCTTCCCAGTCCTTACTTTGGTAGTTTTTAGTGCTGCTCCTGAAAAATCTTCATAAGTAAAATCTATAACTGGTTGTGATCCTGCAGATCTCATTCCACATTCGACACAATACAAGAAACCAGATTTGACTATGGCTTTCTTCATTCCACATTCTTTACAGCTCTCTAGCACGTCAATTTCAGCACCTTCCTCCATTTTTATTTAAATATCACTATCAGTTTATTTTTAAAATTTGTGAAAACAACTAATTAAAATATTTTAGTTTTCAACACATTACGAACCACATAACCTTATCCTATCGTTATACACGCGCCAAAACGTAAACAGTAAACAATGAACTGTCATTAAATGTCAAAGTCATAATGAATCGGGGTCGGCATCCGGGGAGAAAAGGGATACCTTACTGTTACCCAGTTCGCGGAAAAAAGTAAAACTAATGTCGCTAGTATCGATCCTTAATTTTCTTCAGCCAATCAGATTACGACAAATTACAACGCAATGTTGATTGGTCGACATTGAGGAGAAAACAATAAATAACGCACGTGGCCTAGCATCACCAAAACAAAATTTGTCATTGCCTTCGATTCTCTTGTGCTTGCGGTAGAAACTTGTAGAAACGCGGGAGTAATCCAATTAATCTTCTTTAAAACAGAATTGTGTATCGTGATAATATATATAAAAATACTCTGGTAAGTTTTTTTCAGTTTTGTTTTATCAATTTCTTAGAATTAGCTTAACCTTATTAAAGGACGCACGACATAATCATATTATGTGTATCAACATGCAAGTGTATGCCTACACAACTGCCTCCTCTTACCCTAAATAGAAACATATAGAATAAGTGGTGAACCCTATTTCTGAACTTTATGATGTCCTATTTTCTAATTTCCATCATCTAGCAATCCAATACCTAAAAAGCTTATCAAAGGACGCAAGACATAATATTATGTGTATGGACATGCACATGACGCCTGCACGACTCACAGAATAGGTGGTGAACCGTATTTCTGAACTTTAATAATGTGTTATTTTGTACTTTCGATCATCCAGCAATCACAATACCTAAAAACTAAATAAAACATTGGGTAAATCAGTATGAAAGGAAATATGTAATTTGTATAAATCTAAGTAGAAAATGTATTTCCAGATATCAAAATGAGCAACGATCAAGTATTTATTGAAGTGATACAGAGAAGACTTAAAGATTTCTCCGTGCATGAAGAATATATGTGTGGATATGTTGAGGAGCATGGCTATCCTGAGCTATTGAATGAGCTCAAAACATTGGGTTACAGCTACTCAATTAGAAAAAGCGAACTTAACAGTAAGTACTTGTTTTCATTATAATCTGTCTATGTCTAACATCGTTTCACATCCTTCAAGGGGTAAACAGAACTTAACGACACATAGATCTGTCCAGATAAACTCGTGTGCTTCTAACACATTTATACAATTTGTAGTACATGGGATAAAATTCCTTTTGCTCTGAACGTCACCGTTCTTATAGATCTGATCAATATGGATCGTGCCAACCCTTATTTTCATACTTCTGGGCAGTCATCTGGTGTAACACTGTCCTACCAACAATAGTTATAGAGCTCGACACACCATTGTAGGGTTATCAGGCCACCTAGCTTAATGAAACACAGTTAGAACCTGCGACCTTTCCCTCTTATTTTTTTTCATCCGTAAGGCCTTCCACTCGACTTGGAGTGATTTAGTATTTTCAGCATTACAAACAAATATTTTTTATTATATTTTGTGATATTCACAAGGCTTGTTTTTGTTATACATAAATATTGACTAGTTTTCATGAGTGTGCTTATTTTTACAGAAGGAAATAATGCTCTTTTATTTTCATTTACTTCATCAAACTCTCCTGATGTACACTTTTTTGGATCTCCATTTATCTCATTGAAAAGAATTACTTTACAATGCATGCTAGGACCAAATAATAGGCAAAAAAAGGTGGAAAATGAGGTATGTATATTTATTTATTATTTGTTTGTTGATATATTTTCTTGGGACTACTTGAGGAATTTTGAGATTGAATAGAATACTTGCAGATAGGAAAAGGGATACATACATGGAATACCCTTTACATTTTCCAAACCAGTTAGCCAAGTTGCTTAAGCAACAGTATACTTTGTTTTGTGTATCAAGGATACTGCAACCAGCAGGAATCTGTTAGGTATAGAAGAAATGGAATCTCCAATGATTCCGAAAGCTTGCGAACAAAAACTTAGATGCAACGTATCCGCAAAAAATCTAAGTACAAATGTTAAGTTTGTAGGTAACTTCATTTGTATTTGAAAGGTTGTAAGTGGGTCTTAAGTTATTCATTTATGAGTATTTATTTTTTAGGCTAATCATGATGGTGATCATCCTACATCACAGAGAAAAAGATTTCATATCACAAACACCAAGAAAATAGGATGTCCTGCTACTATACTTGTAAAATCTATCAAAGTCTACAATGAATATGTTATCGATGACAATTCATCAAAGTTATTAAAACAACAGGTAAGAAAAAATATTAATTTTGTATTACTATGCACTATTAGTCGCCATTGAGAAGGGGCACCTACATATATAGTTATAGTTCTCCATCTATCTGTAATTCATTCATCACAGTATCTAAATGGTTTTAACACCTTCATTATAATAATATATTCACCTGCCTGAAAATGCAATTGAGTATCGATGTATCAATATTGACTGACATGTTACTTTTGTTTGTAGGTCTTACAAAAATTGAGAGAGGACCTCCAAAATGATTCACCACCACAAGGCCAAATTCGATATTATATAAAGGTTGTGGGGAATCACATCCATCCAACCGCCATTGCTGAAATGAATGAGCGCATACACCCCAAATTAGTGGGTGAAATATACAGACTTGTAGATAGTGGAATAGCATCTACTAGAGATATTGAAATTTATTTACGCAAGTTTACAGAGACCCTTACAGAGAACAAAACAAATTTGTTCAATAGAGCTTATCATCCATCTAAAGATGTGATTTACACTCACATTTATAGAGCTCTTTTCAAGTCTCGCGAGACCAAAATTGATCAAGAAGTTCTTGGTCAAGAGATTGAAAAATGGAAGGGAGTTGCTCCCGAGGACAATTTTTTTTACCGACCATATGGTGAAGAAGGAACTCTCTTGTTCTGCCATACAACAAGTTGGCAAAAATACCTATTGCAAAGGTATGGCACAATATGCTTACTTGATGCAACATACCGCACCATGAAGTATGCCTTACCTTTGTTTTTCCTTTGCGTAAAGACAAATGTTGGGTACTCCGTAGTGAGTACTTTTATAGTACAGGCCGAAAGAAAGGAGTTAGTTATAGAAGCGTTATTTGTCCTAAAGGGTTGGTGTCCTGACTGGAGACCTCAATTCTTTATGACGGACTTCAGTGAAGTAGAGATTGGCGCCTTAGAGCATGTGTTCCCGCAGTCCACCGTATATCTCTGTGCATTTCACAGAGAGCAGGCTTGGCAGAGATGGTTAAAGAAATCGGGGAACATCAAAAACGGAAATGGAGAAGATGTGTTGTTATTATGGAGGGCCATTGCGGATTCGTTGACTGAAGAAGATTTTCAACATAACGTTGATAAATTTAATTCTTTGGATGTTGACAGTAATGCTAAGGCAATCACTTATTTTGTTTCTCAATGGCTTCCACAAGCTCACAGGTGGGCTTATTGTTTTAGTGCCAAAGACTATGTCACCATTATTAACACAAATAATGGAGTGGAGGCTCAAAATAAAGTTTTGAAATATAGTTATTTGTGCCATAGCATAGATAAAACATTGTCGGGGATCTTGCGGATAATCATAGAATTTTATCTCCCAGATATGTTGGTCAACTATTCAAAAAAGAATTGCATTGTAAAAAGCTATAATAGTTTGATTCCTATATATTTACATAATAGACCATACAAATTTGTGAAACACATAATGGCTCGGATTGCTTCAGCTATTAATGATGTTCAAATTAGTCATATCACTGAAATTGTTGATGGTATTTTCAGTGTTAAAAGCTCAGACTGTACACAGCATTATTGTGTAAATTTTGATTTAGGAACATGTTCATGCATAGATTTTTTAAAGACAAGGTTACCTTGTAAACATTTTTGTGCTGTGATTCAACATTTTCCTACATATTCATTTGACCGGTTGCCAGATAATTATATTAACAGTCCCTTTTTTACCTTAGATCCAAAATTTACTTCTTCAATCATGGAACCACAATTTCTAGTACCCACTTCCATTTCTGAATCACAAACCCTAGTTCCTAAATCACAGCCTCTACTGCCCACTGTTATTTCTGAGTCACCTATAGTACCATCTGAATCATCTAAACAGTCCGAATTATTACAACGGCAGCTAAGAGAATGTGCCAAATATATATCTGATGTTTCTTATATGTCCAATGATGTTGATTCTTTACAATCTTGTTTAAAAAATTTAGAAGCAGTTTGCGTGACATTAACACAGAAATTACCATCTACGAGTGGTCTTCCTGTATTACCAGTAGTAACAACGGAAAAGTCTTCTTCAAACTGTAAATATAAACCATTGCCTCCTAGAAAAAGAAAATGCCCATAAAGTATGAGCGATACACAGTAAAGTTTCAAATTCAGATCTTAAGAGTTCTTTGCTTGACTAGCTCTGTATTTTGTTCTACTTTTGCCTTCTTTATTGTGTTTCTTTGTTATATCTATGCACATCTTTGTTTTTGACTGGATTGTTTATTTCTTTAAAGTGTTAATTATTTGAAATTTGACATGAATGTTTTCACGTAATGAATTGATTATATTAAGTAGGTATATATTTATTCAAATTTACATTATCTTCTATATTATCTATGTTCAAAGGATTATATTCATTTTGAATGTTTTATAGTATTCTACAATGCACACCTGTTACTTGATTATTTAAATCGCGATCGATTTCGGTAAACCTATACCATTGACGAGTGATACAAAACTAGTATTGATACAATACTAGTTTTCTTATTCCAGTCTGTCGGCTACATCTTTTTTTTAATTTTTCTAATGTCCTTTTTGGGATTAAATTGTTTCAGATGACTCTTCTTTGATCAGATATTTATTGTCCACACACTCTAATCAATGGACTGTTTTGTAAAAATATGGTTTGTAATCATTGTCTATAGAATAATAAATCTCTCACAATTTTGTGATATAATAGTAATTATACATAATGAATTTGTAAATGTCGTATGTTCATTTCATTATTGACTAGGAATTCCTGCTTTAGTTTTTCCGGACATAAATTTATCTCTCGTAACTGTTCCATAGTTAATCCTTCTAAAATAACTGATATTGAATTATATTCGATAAGGTTATTATTATTAAGACTTTCATCAACATAAGATTAAATTATTATTTAACTCTAGGACTATTTTCTATGTTATCCATGTTCAAAGGATTATAATATGTATGTTCGATAAGATTATTATTATTAAGACTTTCATCAACATAACATGTATCATTTATGTTATTATTTAATGCTAAAACATTTTGAGAATTATTTTCTTATTCCAGTCTGTCGGCTACATCTTTTTTTAGTTTTTCTAATTTCCTTTTTGGGATTAAATTGATTCTGATGACTCTTTTTTAATCAGATATTCATTGTCCACTCACTCTAATCAATGGATTGTTTTGTAAAAGTGTGGTTTGTAATCGTTTTCTATGGAATAATAAATCTGTCCCAATTTTGTGATATAATAGTAATTATAAATAATGAATTTGTAAACGTCATAAGTCCATTTTGTTATTGTCTTTCTGCTTTAGTTTTTCCGGACATAAATTTATATTGGAATGATCTTGGAACAAAGCTGATTTCAATTTGATGCTTAAATGTTGTTCATAATATTGGTGTCTAAAATACTCCATTGTTGAATTGATTTTCAATATTGTTTCTATCTATAAGTTAAAATTTGAGAATTTTGATGTCGTAGCATTTAAAATATTGTTCTTAATTTTGCAAAATATTTACCGTATATATAAATATATACATTACTAAAAATGTGGAGGGGATATAAATTAATGGATCTTACTAGTGTACTCCACATACTTTTTTAAAAAGTACGTGGAGTACATGAGTAGGACCCATTCAAAATATTCAGATTAAATATAGGTAGGTATTCATGGGTCAAAGAAGTGTAGCATTCCTTGGGCCTAGAATGTATAATATGTCGGATGACAGGTTGATAGAAGTCTATAATGTGTGAGTATTTAAAAAAATGGTCTAACAACGGTTAATTTATAAGCGAAGAGTTTGGGCACAGAAAACGCTATTCCTCATTCTCAAGTAAAATATTGTGTTTTTTTATGTAATTACTATTTAAATTTAAATTTTCTTTCTATTTCTGGAATATGTGTTACATTAAGTATTTTGTTTTGTATAATACCTCTACACAGGACTTGTCCTCACGAGGTACAATACCAATTTGTATGTATTATTAATGATAATGTATGTATAAATCGACTGCTGGTATTGTATTATAACTGTATGAAAAAATATTATTTTTATATTTTGCAATATTTCATTCCTTCAGTTGTATGATAATGATATGCAAAAATGGTAAATAAACAAAGAAAACCTCAATAAATAAATATTCTATGTTTTTTTATCAAAGGTATATTGTTTGCATACCTTTTTCTCAATTGTATATTTTTTTTTATTGATATAAATTATTTTTATTTTTGTTTACTGTGTAAAAGGCATATATATACTTTAAATGTTTGAAAATAAATTTTTTGTAAATATTAGTTCTTTTTATTTCCTCCATGTCTAACAATGTAGAGCAGCTTAGTTAATGGCGTGTATAGTAAGCAAGGAATTATTTATTCAGATAATGTGGTGCGGAACACAGTTTGTAAAAATCTGCATATAATAAGTCAAACTAGTTTGAAGACTTTTCATGGCTCCAAGGTATAATCCCTAAAGACGACTATGATAAACTATTAAGCCTTGAAAGATGATCTGAGGTAGAAAAAATAGTGAATGTGTGGGAGCTAATACCTGTGCCTGATTTAGGCACTACCATAGAGGGACAAGGGAGTCCTATATCATATGTCATTAATCACATCAACGCACTTCTTATTGGAATTGGCTTGTTTTCTTCTTAGTCGGTTACAAGGACCCTGATCATGGCCTGCGTTACTCTCCTGAACTAAAAATTTGATTTTACTTTCACTAAATAAGTTTAATTAAACCTTATCGGCTTAGAACAAAGTTATTTTGATAACAGGTAATAATTTATAAGAAAATCAATAATTTGGCTACAATTTGCCACCCGGGGCACTTGCCAGCTTTTCTCCCCAACCCCCAGCTTAATCTAGTTTTGAAAATCTTCAAAAGATGTTCAAAAATAGTTGAATATGGAAAAAATCTAATAGAGAGCATCAACATCTCTCATAACGACCTCAATGGGAGCTGATTGATTTTTGGAAGTTTCATGATTATTTACATATAATTTTCACTTATGTACAAGAATTTTTCTGCCACTTTCATTTACTTATTTTATTCTTCACTGTACATTGGTTACAATATAAAACATAAAAATATTGGTTATATACAATATCATTATTTATTGTAATATATAATCGAAATGATAACTTTGATCAGAGTGATACTACTGTATGAATTTCTAAATTTATGCAAATTGACTAGACATCAATAGCAAATAATCATTAATAAAAAGAAATACCCTAAACCTATATAAGATATTTGTAAACTTCTTCATACTATAGGCTATTCTATTCTATTTTCAAAGGCCATCCACTCGTTTACGAGTGATCAGGGATACTATAGGCTTTCAGATCCGAAAACTTAAATAGGGAAAAAAGATGTGATTCTTCATGAAGAAAAATAAAATGAATATATACTGTAATCAGTGACAATACATTCGATGCAAAAATTCGAATTTGCCGCGCGCCGAAAAATTTGAAATTAATGTTTTTTGGCGCGAGCCTGAATCGGGTAAATGTAAGGTCTCCCGGGAGAAAACCCAAGGAAGTCAAAAAGCGACGCCCATAGATCAAAGAACGTTCAAAACGACGCCCATAGATCAATAATAAAAGCATAGATTTTTATAAAAGTTCATTAGTAAACAATAATCATTTTGTTGACATTGATACCGTAGATGGGGAAGGCAGATTAAAACTATAGATAGAGGAATATAATTAGAAATCATGTTATATCAATAATATACAAGGGAGGAATGATGATGATGATGCTAAGAGTATCCTTACTCTAGGGGCGATGAGAGTGATCACACTAATTTCTATTAATAGTAGACGAAATATTAATATATTAGTCCAAATTTATAAATTACTACAACTATATCATCACGGCATATTCCACGAGTAGGGTAACCAGCAGACCAGCTGCATGTAATTAACGTACAAGCTGTCGTCTCCTTGCCTATATAAAATCAAGACATTATAAATTACAGATGGTTCCAAATACCCCAATGACAGAAATTTTGAATGTCCAGTCCCAGTAGTTTCTTCAGAGTTAATTAAACACAAAAAATAATCAAAGTGGTTTCTTCTTATTAAGCTTTAGCAGCTCTGTGTTGTGACTGGAGGAAAGCAATTTCTCAAGCTTACTTACTTTACTAACAAAGATATTATTTTTTGTTTTCGATATTTGAAGATCTCACCATCTAAGAGTTATCACTATACATTCATATTATTTTCCATCTAAGTCCTAAAAGAACTTATCCCATTTATTTAAAATTAACTATTGAGTGATCCATGATGTGAGCGTGGTTTCACTGTCAGAGCACTTTTACTGTCCCGAAAATAATGCAGCAGGCCTTGGCGTATGTAAAATACTATTGTAGGTAGAAGTAGCTATCCAATAATCCTAGTAAAGTAGCTGTTGCTCCTTCACTACGTGCAGAAACAATCTCAAGGAGCTATCAGTTTTTGACGAGAGGCTTTTCTAACTTATTAAAAACGAGCTTTATTTTCACAAACCCCATGTTTCATTCCAAACTAATATGAAATGTGTACAGATTCCTTACATTAAGGAATTATTGTGATGGCACATGATGCAATGCCAAAACTAGAAATTGCTTTTTGTAGTTACAGAGGAAAAGGTTGTTTATTTTCTTGCTCAATACAACCTTGACTTTTTTATGCATTAGAATTATCAAACGCAGATTGCATACTTACAGCATGGTAACCCATCGAGTTGAACTCAGTTAAGTATTTGTCCAGGATTCCAAAATTATCATTATGACAAAGTTCTTTTAAGTAATAGTAGTCAATTCAAGGAATTTGAGTAGAACAATCTCTTATTGATTTGAATTGAAGAGTAGGATGAGATGCCCAGGTTAGTGATTATCAGCCAAATAAATTCACATTCTGAATATTAGTCACACACTGTTAACATTTTCTGGGAATAAATCCTGTATTGCTACCTATTACAATATGGATGGAATGAATAAATATTATGCTAATAGAATGAAACATACTTTAGTTTAATACAATTTATTAAAACATTTAACAAAACATGTCTAAATCATAAGAGTGAAAAATAAAACGCAGAAGTTTGCATGATTATATAATAAAAGCTGATCTATTGTTGCCAAAATGTAGAGTTTGAAGACCACTACAATTTTAAACTAAACGTTCAGTACGTACTGAAAACCTTATTATTATCTCTTATAAATAAAAATGGATTGACCATGTATGTCACTCCGTAACTTGAGAATAGCTGAACCCACTTGGCTAATTCTTTTTTTGTCGTATTCGTATTTATCAGGAGACTGTTTATTTGAAAGAATTTTTTTTGGAAAATCAAACGGAATAGTCTGAAATTTGGATTGTATTTTTGTATGAAAATGCCGTTTGTATAACAGTTCCGCTGTCACACAAACAATATGGATAATTATGCAAAATCAACGATGTAGTTTTTCATAGATTATAGAATAATTTTTGTATACATTTTCAAATTAGAATTGTTATCCATACAATTCAACATCTGTGGTTCTGAAATTTCAATTTTGAAAAAATCATGGATAGAATTTTTATAAATCTAAAATGAATGAGTAGGTGTCTACCTAAATAATAAATTAATACCTACATATTATATTACGTACAGCAGATTTTTTTTTTTTAATAATAATAATAATATTAATTTTATTCATTATAATTTTTTTTTACAATGGTATACGGTACAATTTACAATTAGCATAATAACGTATTAACGTTTTATAATTCCCCAATCAGCATGTAATAATTGCTGGTATGAGGGGAACAATAACTAAATGATATAATAAAAACAATAATGAATTTAACATACTTAATTAAAATTATAGATGTCTTATGTAAATAAAAAATCTTATAAGAAGCCAAAAATCTCTTAAATAGTTAAAAATTAAGAGTCTCATAATAATTAAATAATTAATTTATGATTAATAATTTACATTTAACTTATATTTACAATTTATAATAAATAATCAATCAAACAAATCTGAGTTAAATATAATTATTCAACATAAATGAATTTTATTTTGTTACACTACACCAGTGATTCCCAAAGTGGTCCAGGTGGATTCCGGGTCAATCCGCGTCAGTTCAACCACACCATGCCACCCAACATCTCAGATTTTGATGAAACTTGGCATGATTATTCTATTCATTGATGTTAGTAACCATACCAAATTGTTTTGCTATATCTCTAACGGTTTAGATTTTACAGCCTCTTAAAGTTTTTGGATTTTTGCAAATTTTATCATTCGGCGGTAGAAAACTAGTTTTGTTTTCCGATGAAAAATAATTTATATCTTTCTTGGTTACCAACCAATGTTGATGATTTTTTTTTTAAGTATACATCAATATGTGAGGAATAATTAAAAAAATGAACAAAGCTACCAAGTGTTTATTTGGGGCCAGAAAAAAATCTTAAAATGTCATTTTTAGGATTTTTAAAACAAAATTTAGAGTTCTACGGTAAATGTAATATCTCGTAAAGGGAAAACGATAATCGTGATTTTCTTTTTTTGGTTTTGTTCTAAGATATATGCTCTACCACATGAAACAATAAAAATAGTGGGTATTTCTACTCTTCTGTTATTTTTGCCACTTCAAAACAAAAAATGTGTTAATTTATTAACTGTACTAAAAATTATAAAAATAATAATTTATCTAATAGAAATAACATTTGATAGGTTTATTTCTATTGAATATAGTTTTAATAAAAAAAATAATGATGAATAATAAAACAATCTCTACGTTTAATAATATAGTTTAAAAATTTGTGGGTTTTTCACTCCTTTATTATTAAGGTTTACAATTCTTACCATTGAAACAGGTTTAGGTCATTGTACTTTGAAACTTTTCTATATTGTTAAATTTTGATTGGACACTTATCATAAATTCTTGAGAAAACTGATAGGTTCTTCCAGTCATTGTTTTTGGGGGTTCCACCATAGCAATAATATGAGGAATGGGCACAGCACATGCATCTTCCTTCTTGGGCCAAAAAAATGATGTTGATGGTCCGTGGGGATGTAGAAACTGTATAGTGACATCTTTTTCTTTAGCATTTACCTCACTAACCATGCCAAAGTACCATAAGCTGTCATAAACACAAGCAATAAAGCACCCAGGGTTCAAATTTTCCAATTTCACAAGTAAATTTTGCTGCTTGTTAAATAAATTACAAATAATAGCTGCTTTTTCGTCCCTGCTAATTCTTCTAGCCTCAATTGTTCCCAAATCATTTAGTGGCTGAAAATTGTGAAATGATCTTGTCCCTGGAAGAGTTTGAACATCTTTGAAGCGACTTTCTAAAGCAGAACGAGTTAATTCAACCGCTTCTTTAGAAATAAAGTGGAAACTGATTTTTTCAATTCTGGTCTTGCAAAAGTCAACCAGTTCAGTCACTGTTATTATTTGTTTTTCCAGGGGTCGTTGAAGACTTTCCCTCCGAGCTAAGCGCTTCACAGTACCCCCTATTCCATCACATTCTGTTTTGCCATGGCTGGTTGCAAAAAATGACCACTGAGCTTTAAGTTGAAAATCTTTCTCATGCAGACAGAGGTTTATGAAGTTGTATTTATTTTTATACTGGGCAGCACACCCATCACTAAAGTAATGAATCTCTTTAATGTGTGGGTGATTCTCTTTCAAAAAGGCCATCACAGTTTTTTGTATTTCATACACCATACTTACATCATGTTTGAGGTCATCAGATATGATGCAAAGAGGTAGAACAAGTTTTTGGTCAGTTGCATTCTTGCAGTGAATGATTACAGGATGAATAGTGCATGAATCTGAAGTCCAATGGTAACCTTGGGCTTCTTCTTGTATTGTGAAAGCATAATTTTCACTGAAGTCCATTGAGATGACAGCAATGTTAGAAGAAGCTGTTTCCTTTAAACTTTTAAAAGTTGATGCTTGTGATTTGGCAATGTAAGAATGAGGTATTAATTTGTTTAGTTTTTCAACTAATGTTTCAATAAATTCATCAACAGAGCTTGAACACCGTATCATTTCAGTTCGATCTGTGGAAACCCACTGGCTGTACTCAATAACGTCTTCATCATCATAGTTCTGAAACTTTAACTGTAAAAAGTGGACAAGGTTATCTTTTGATGGACATTTGTCACAATGCCTTAACATACATTCTCTCGTTGCTCCTACACAAACCATGTGCAATATAAGTTCTTTGTAATCCTCCTCTATACCGGCTCCATAAATCAATAAATTGACATTCTGGTGGATTGTGCATACACATACTAAGTGTGTGCCGCTAGCACTAGCCAAAATGCACCACTTAGGTCTCAAAGTGCAGAATTTTGAAAAACCTATTTTCAAATGAGGATACTCCCATTTAAAACTTGAGTATAGCTCACGAAGATTACACAAAATCAAACGCTTTCTCTCATAAACTTTTTTCCTATACTCACTACATCCTTCATCCCCGGTAAAATTCTACAGTGTTCATCACTTTGATAAAAGTTTTTCACCAATTCAATATTTTCAAGGCTTAGCTTTTTCCCTAGCCCAGGATCTGGTTCTCCTAAAAACCCCTTGTCTTTGAACACTTGTTGAGCCTTACGAACAGAATAATCAGATGTCTTAAAAGTTTCTTTTATTTTTTTTCTTGACCACATCAGAGAAGCTGGTATTGTCAATATTTGGATCTGTTTACTTCTTGATGCACCTATCATTCCATTTTTAATTATGTCCACTAGTTTATCCATGTCTTCACTTTTTTGCAATAACACACTTTTTTCCGAGTCATTTTTATCTTCTGGCAAATCAACTTCAAGAACAGTTAGAATTTTTGCTTTTACTTTTTCATTAACTCTCTGTAGCTTTTCTTTACCATAAGATGATTTGCTATGCTCACGAAGTGCATGTAATTTTATTGGTGAACATCCAATTTCATGAAAGGAAGCATTTAGTTCGTCAATTGCAATATCTTCAGTTTCTACATTCTGACTCTCATCAATAACTTCATCAGTTTGTTTAACTTTAAAAAGCTCTTTCCTGCAAAATGAGCAAAGTTTTTGACCCGGTTTTACCTTGTACCCTTTTGATAAGATGATTCTACTCTGTTCTGAAGTTACAACACGAAGTGTTTTTTTAATAGAATTTTTATGTTTTTGAAAAGGATCACAACATACCTTTTGTAAAAATTCATACTTGTTTAAAAACACATTTTGATGGTGAAGACAAACAGTTTTCAATATGTTAGATTCCATTCTTAATCTCAAAAGATTCAAATCTTTTTCAGAAAGTTTATCAATACTTTGTATAGATTTTTTCTTGACATAGTTTAACAGATGACAATCACTTTGAGTAGTTTCCCCCACACTGCACTTTTCCTCCATTGTTCAACAAAAAATACCACCAATAAACTTATTTTTAAAAAATAATTATTATGTTACTTTATAATTAGTTTGAAAATACATAAAAAAACAACACTATTAATAACATCTATTAACTAAAAATATTGCTACATATAAGCACCAATCATGCACCTTACACTGGCAATAGCCTAAGACTGACTGACAAATAGAAGCCAGACTTTGCTTGCTAGACAGACTCAATTGTTGAAACATGAGAGTTTCATGTCTCAACGTGACAGTTTGCTTCCAGCAGCAGAGTGTGCAGTCTGAGGTTCTTGTTACAACTTGAATAGTTCAATTGCATAGCTTTATTAAACATAGAGATTGTTTTATTATTCATGATTATTTTTCTTATTAAAACTATATTCAATAGAAATAAACCAATCAAATGTTATTTCTATTAGATAAATTATTATTTTTATAATTTTTAGTACAATTAATAAATTAACACATTTTTTGTTTTGAAGTGGCAAAAATAACAGAAGAGTAGAAATACCCACTATTTTTATTGTTTCATGTGGTAGAGCATATATCTTAGAACAAAACCAAAAAAAGAAAATCACGATTATCCTTTTCCCTTTACGAGATATTACATTTACCGTAGAACTCTAAATTTTGTTTTAAAAATCCTAAAAATGACATTTTAAGATTTTTTTCTGGCCCCAAATAAACACTTGGTAGCTTTGTTCATTTTTTTAATTATTCCTCACATATTGATGTATACTTAAAAAAAAAATCATCAACATTGGTTGGTAACCAAGAAAGATATAAATTATTTTTCATCGGAAAACAAAACTAGTTTTCTACCGCCGAATGATAAAATTTGCAAAAATCCAAAAACTTTAAGAGGCTATAAAATCTAAACCGTTAGAGATAGAGCAAAACAAATTGATATGGTTACTAACATCAATGAATAGAATAATCATGCCAAGTTTCATCAAAATCTGAGATGTTGGGTGGCAAAATCATTTTTTTGTGGTTGAATTGGTATGGATTTACCCTTCCCAGAGATCCACGGTAGACTCGACGGGGGTCTACGATGGCGTGACTAAAAAATGAGGGTGTACGAGTCGTAAGTAGGGGTCCACGAATCCATAGTTTAAAGTATCAGATATTCGGTAAAAGCACCAGACATTGACATATTCGGTAGAAAATGGTACTGGGGAAAATATTCTTTAAGAAAACCGAGGAGTTTTTGAATTATTTCAAATTCCTATACCATTTTGTAGATTCAGCGACGGAGAGAGGGTAGAAATACAGGGGATCCACCGGAACCAGCAAATTTTTGAAAGTAGTCTATGAGAAAAAATGCTTAGGAACCCCGGGAGTTAATAGTAAAGAGATTAAAAATAATGTTAATCACGCATTGATTGTTAGGCGATACGAAGTTCGCTGGGTCAACTAGTTTACCATAAAAAACAATGTCAATTAAGGCATGCAAAATTTTATGATTATTCAAAATATGGAGCGTTGTGGACCTCAGGAAGCTGCAGATGGAACCTATTTAGTAAAAACGTATCTTTCATATTAAAAGATGTACATCTCTTAATATGAAATATTTGATTGCACGACACCAGCAACGGAAGATCACAGTGGTGATCGGAAAACTGAAATATTGCAATCTAGTATCAGTAATAAAAGAAATTATAGAATCTTTGCAATGCATCGAGTCCCATTACGTTGAGGTATGTCTGAACATAAATACTTGGATTTTCAAATAAAACATATATTTATTGTTATTGTTTTATGTTCTTGACGCGTATATTGAAAGTATCCAGTGCCAGTACACACAGGTTGGGACTGCTCGCGTATAGTTTCAAATAGTAATAAGCATAACTTTTAGAAATGTACTTTTAGTGTAATCAACTTTGATTCGAAGCAGCAGTATCACTACTTTGTTGATCCGGGTTTGAAGAGCAGACATTTGAATTGACATTGCCATGTGAATTAGTTTCATAATATGATTTATCAGTCATTGAATTATGTGAAAGACTTTGGACGATAGGATTAAATCCGACTGTTGTATTATTTGGTTGTTTGAATACGGAATCAAGAGAGTCAATTGGTTGATTTCTATCATTAGGAACTGTTTGAATCGGATCCAGACTTAAATGATACTGTCTATTGTTGTCATTATTATTATTACGAGCAAATCTTGTCAAGAGAGGAGACCTATGTATAGGCGCATTTGGAAGTTGGAAGTTAAAATTTCTTATTAACAATGTGTTTCTGTTATTCCTCCGAGGTGTCTTCGATGTCTGGGAACAGTATTCTTGATATGTAGTCATTGTTTGATCCACGACTGCCTGGCACACAGCTTTCAAACTCGCCTGTGTTCTAAATTGTTCTATGATCATTTGAGTGAATCTTTCATTGACTTGTTCTTTGTCTGTGGTATCATGAAGATTTCTGTAAAGGCCATCACTCACAAGAACTAGGAATCTGGAAAATAAAGAAATTTAAAGAATTTTTTGCACACGCACATTTGTCAGTAAAATGTATTATACTTTTTTTTTATTTACATTTACAAAAACTTTAAATTACAATAGTAGGTTTTTTCTGGGAAAAAACAATATATGATATAAAATAGATAAAATTATATTTTTACCTGCAGGAATCATCCAACATAATAGGTCCATGTACTTTTGGTATTGCTATGATAGGTTCACTGGAGGCAGTTTTCATATCAGGGAATGCTCTGTAGAGGCCTTTCACCAAATAATTACCAAGGTACCTTGTACTGGGCTGTTTCCCCAACATGTCACCTATAAATTCAAACTCAGAATAAGAATGATTAGAAGATGAAAGGATCCCTCCCAATTCTCCATTACATCTATTCATCTCAATGAATATTTATTTATTTATCCTCTCATGCCCTATAGGGAAGTTCCATCTGCCCATACACATTATTTCCCTTTCATTCACATTCATGCAGTTTCTCAAGCATGTGAAATGATTTCTTAGTCAATACACGACCATCTTTGAGAATTTAGTGCACATAGTCAAGCCACATGATTCTCAGATGTTTACCCTTTTTTTACCTCTTTTATACCTCTCATTTCAATAAATGCATATTGTGAATACAAACCATAGCGCAGTTGTATGTTATCCAATCCAAGATGTGCAAGCCTTAGGAGTTCATCTTCATTAGATAAACTATGATCTACAGAGAGTTGTACAACATGTAGGACACAAATTCTCATCTGTTTGGCATAACAAGGCTCGACTGTTACCTGTAAAATCAGAAATTATATAGTAAATGTTACAATTCTTTGTTATTAAACAAGTTTACCTGTTTATAATACTACAGTATCTTTAACGACTTAGTCATTGTCCAACTAAATCTACTACATGCCGTGTTTTACTTAAGTTTTTTATACCTACTAAGACATAGTACTTATGTATAGGTACTGTATGTAGGTGTGTATAATATGGAGTACCGTAGGCCTGGATGAATCATTTTATTACCTACGGGTGTCTATGTTTATGTACGTTTGTAAATTTTGTATATTCTATATTAAGACAGACACAGTTTCTTTATTTATATTTGATTTCTGTCTTGAACACAGATAATATTTTCATTTTATACTGTTGTGAACTATGGAAGAAATCACTTTATAGTGATAATCTTGCCACTGCATATCATCACATTTTTTCTTATGTATAGGTACTGCTCTGTTTATTTTGTTATATGAATGATGTGCAAGAAGAATAAAATAAATAAATAAACTATTTAAAACTGTAAAAAGGCGAAAGCCGTTTATTGCTTAAATAAATAAAAAATTGTCATGGTTGAAGGGCAAATAAATGCAGTGGAGATGCAGTCGCTGAGCAGATTGGTTGGTAAAACATTGCGTGAAAGAATGAAGAATGAGCAGATATTAGAAGAATGAGCGGATACAAGCGTGATGTGGACAGAATGTGCGTGAATAAGTTGCGATGGTTTGGACATGTTGAAGGAATGAACTAGGAAAGAATGACAAGGAGGATATACTTGTCTGAAAGAAGGGGTGTGAGGAAGCGCGGGTGGCTGAGAAGCAAGTGGCTTGATCTCGTGGATCAAATTCTCCAGGACGGCCGTGTGTTGAGTAAGAGGAACCCCCGTGTGTTGAGTAAGAGGAACCCACGTGCGTGAGAAATTGTATGAATGTGGAAGAAGCGAAAGTATGTAAAGATAGATCTATATGGCGTTCTGTTTTCTCTGCCTATCCCACTTGGGACATGTTGTGACTTGTGAGGGTATAGTGTAGTAAATAAAAAAAAGTGAACAATGAGTTCTAAGATAACACTAAACATTGCAATATGAAATAAACATGCGTATAACTTACGTGTCGTCTTGCAATTGATAATAAAAACACCTGAATTCCTCCCCATCCCCAGAATCTGCTTGCTGTTTATAGTACGCCACATTTGTATATTGGCACTTTGATAAATTGTCTGTACACCATTTGTTCGGCATTGTGTCTTGTCCTTTATAAAAGCAAATTAAAGAAACAACGTAAATATAAACACAGCGAATAATAGCTACCACTCTTCAAAAGGCCAATATGATATGGCTAATTACCGGCAACTACACGTTAAACAAGTAACAACCACCATAGGCATAGATTATAAACTTTTACCGTTCCCGCTAACTTCAGGCGAATCAAAAGCGTCGACAATGGCCGACGACGCTGTACCACGTGATTGCCTAGCTCTTTCTCCCCGTTGCCGAACCGAATGAATCGTAGACAAAAATCATTTTAAACCATAGACAACAAAAAGAACGATAACTTTTTACCTAGTGGCTAGAAGTTTATTTTTTCCTATCGTCAGTGGCAGCCACTTCAACACATATCACAAAAACGTATTTTTTGACGTATTCGTAGTGGATGCATTGGCAATTGTTGCAATGAATTCAATTTCGCTTGAAAATCGCATTAAAATAATTAAAATCCATTATGAAAATGGTGGTTCTGCTAAAGTGACATTTCGTCAAATTCGTGATATTTTCGGACAACATAATCGTCCTTCTGAGACCGCTATTAAGAATTTGGTCGCTAAATTTGAGTCGACAGGCTCGATACAAAATGTGTTAACACCAACGCGTGTACGACCGGGTCGTTCAACTGAAAACATCGCAGCCGTGAGCCACAGTGTTGAAGCAGATCCAAATTTGTCAATTCCTCGACGTTCTCGACAATTGGGGTTATCCAAAACCACCACATGGCGAATTTTGCGTAAGGATTTGGCTTTGAAGCCTTACAAGGTTCAACTGGTGCAGGAATTGAAGCCGAACGACCATTCAAATCGCCGTAGATTCGCTCAATTCATTCAGGAACAACCCGCTGGTTTTTCTGAAAAAATCATTTTTTCAGACGAAGCCCATTTTCACTTGTCAGGGTACGTCAACAAGCAAAATTGCCGCATTTGGGCTTCTGAAAATCCTAGAGCAATTATTGAGAAGCCGTTGCATGCTCAGCGTGTCACTGTATGGTGCGCTATGTGGTCTGGAGGCGTGATTGGGCCGTTTTTTTTCGAAGATGAGACTGGAAATGCGGTAACGGTCAATGGATCACGCTATCGCAAGATGTTGACAACTCAATTTTGGCCTATTATTGATGACGTGGATATCACTGACATGTGGTTTCAACAGGACGGTGCCACATGTCACACAGCCAATGAAACGATCAATTTATTGCAAACCAAATTTCCCGATCGCATGATTTCACGAAACTCAGCTGTTAAGTGGCCAGCCAGATCGTGTGATTTAACGCCACTGGATTATTTTTTGTGGGGCTATGTTAAGGACAGAGTCTATACGGAGCCAATCGAATCGATTGCAGCCTTAAAACTCAAAATCCGTGATGTGATTAGCGAAATAGTCCCGCCATTTTGCCAAAAAGTGATTAAAAACTTTGATGAAAGAATCGACATCTGTCAGCGTGCTCGTGGTGGACATTTGTCAGATATCATTTTTCATGCATAATTGCCAAACTTTTCTCTTTGTAATTCAATAAAAATTTTAATCATCTTCATCAAATTTTTTTGTTTTATTTTGTTTTAAAAAACAAAGTCCTTGTTGAAAAACCCTATTATTAAATACCTAATTGTTATTTTGTGTGTTTTGGGTTTATGAGAGCGAGAGATAGATTAATTTGTTTTAAGTCATGCAAACAATGTCATATTACGTGTCGACATGTCACGTAACAAAACGATGTAGTTGGTAGTCTGATGGTACAATCTTAGACTTTTAATCGGGAAACCCGGGTTCGTTTCCATCCGCTGCCGACTTACTCCACCTTTGTGACACAAGCACATTGCTTATTATGAGGGTGTCTGGGGTGTATTTGGATTTACTCCAAATCCAGATTCATCTTTCAAAAACACGTCAGTTAAGATAGGTATAGGTACATCGTGATAATTTATGTCGCGTAAGTAATTATACCTACCAATCAGAAATTATACCAAATTACATCAAGAGGGAGACCAAAGAATACCTGGATGACACAATGCAATAGAATCCTGCGGAGAAATGGCCTGGATGAAGAGGATATAGGAAACAGAAGAACGTATAACCTCAGAACGAGAAGAGCCGACCCCAACAGCCTTCAGCGGCAATAAATTGGGACAGTGCCAGGAAGAAGAAGAATCAGAAATTATACCACATAAGTTATGTCCTGTAATTCATGTTTTCTCTCCTTATTTATTATAAATATTACCTCTATGTCACGTGACGAAACGTCATTTACTTTGTTACTTTTTATCAGATGTAGGTACTTATTGCTCTCGGCTAATAACAGGTCTTCCACGCTTTTCTGTAAGATTACGAGAGTCATGTAAAAGGCAGGTTTTAGTAAAACATCACGAAATAATAAAAAAATGACATATTCAATTCAGCAATGGAGTATTTCCACCCATCCAGAGCGACTGAGCTGGCACAAAACAAATTAATGTTTATTACATTCAGTTAGTTTCTAGGCTAAGATATGCCGTGATGGTAAAGAGAAAAATTTTATCATGTTACGTAATGTCAAATCATTACTTTTTTCGCAAGAGCGACTTGCTACATTAGCGAAAATAAATTAACCCAATGTTATAATTTAATGATAAAACATAATATGAAAATGGTTGTGAATACAGCCCGCTACAAGTTTCCGCTTTACCTTATATTATTCCTCGGGTGGATGACTTCACTCCGTGTATACGTGGAGGTCATTGACTGACTTCTTAGGATGTGATACCTTCTCACCTATACATGCATACCAACATGCCTATCTCACAACATCCTATAGTTATTCGACAATATAATTATCTCATACTTACTAGATATATTTATCCTTTTCTTATATTACTATGAAAGTCGCGGCAGAAAGAAACGAAAATAATTTTAGTATATAAGCCTCAGTACACAACAACAAAAAAAAACTAGTCAATCCTCAGACGAAATTAATAATATTCTGGTAGGTGTATGAGCATCAAATTTTAATCGATAAGTACATTCATAATATGAACTTCCCTATAAGCTATAGACATAAACTCCAATATAATGCAATTTGAAACTGTGTAGTGTGTTTGAAACAAGTGTTCCTTTCTACTATTGTTTATTAATTCGCAGAGAGACGTCTTTCGACTTATAAGGTCATTATCAATCTTGAGATTGAGATTGATAATGACCTTATAAGTCGAAAGACGTCTCTCTGCGAATTAACAAACAATAGTAGAAAGGAACACTTGTTTCAAATTGCATTATTATGGAATTCTACTACGTGTGCACCGACACAATTAATAAACTCCAATATTTACCTAAAAGAACAAATATTTATTGAAAATTATTGTGAAAAATACATGAGATATTTTTGTCTGTCTGCCGCAAAAACTACATTGTAAATTATTAATTTAAGGGCACTTAATCTTATGAAAGTATAATCCTGAAAAAAAACGCTAATACTTAGTTTTTTGGAAGATTGCTTCAAGAACCGGAGTACTATGTAGGTACCTATAAGCCCTTTACGTTTGCAGCAAGGAATACTGAATTGAATATACCTACCTAATAAATGTCAGATACGTTTTTTAGGCACCATGTAAGTATATATCTATGCCTAAGATATTTATCATGTTCAATTCATCGATAAGGTACTGCATCTACATTGCATATCCACTTGCGAAGCACAGAGATAATTAACTGTAGGTAATAAACGTATCGTGATAATAGGCATATTACATAGAGAAATACCTATATCAAATAATGTTTTCCTCCGTCTCCAACAATATCACAGTAAATAGGCAGAATGCTACCAATAAAATGAATAAAAACGATACAAGGGTAGGGTAATTGTAAAAGTTAAGGTACAAAATTTGCATTTAATGCAAAGGGTGGCTTAGAGAACTTTTCAAAAAATGTGGTGTCTACTCAATTTGTGTAGAATAACCTTCTATAACTCTAGAAAAAAATAAATAGGTCACCTGAATCACGATTCAAGCGCTCCAGTTTGGTAGGAGCATATTCGTAACATTGTATACTGAAAATGAAAACAACTAATAAAGTAGGTACAATATATGCATCTTAGCATTATTGTAATGAGAATGTTTCTACATTGTATTCTTTATACAAAAATTTTCATATCTCTCCGAGTGTCATTGATACGTGGAAATTTATTGATATGAATTGAAAGTAAATCAAATTTAATGATATGAATTGAAAGTGAATAAATAAATTAGGCACTTTTTATTTTTATGGACCAACTATTTTTTTTTGTAGATTAGTGGAGATGTTTTTTTTATCCTAACTAACATCCATTAAAATTTTATTTAATTAAATTGTATTAATCAAAGTAGTCAAATTTTCATTCAATAAAAATATGTAGGTACCTAGTCTGTTCAATCAAGAGTAATTTTAATAAAAATATTGATTCCAAGACTTTGCAAACGAATTCTTTTTAAAAGGCCATTCATTCCTAAATAAAACAAAAGACTTCGGTATATAACTTTCATCAACAATAATAAAAATTTAGATAATAAATATTTAAATAAAAAACACTGTTTACTTTCATTTAAAATTGTTATAATATTAAAAGCTTTTCGGACATACGTCCATCTTCAGTAATAATTACTTACTGAAGATGGACGTATGTCCGAGAAGCTTTTAATATTTATTATAACAATTTAAAATGAAAGTAAACAGTGTTATTTATTTAAATATTTATTATCTAAATTAAAATGAACTTTCATAGTGTTTCCTCTTCGAAAATCGAAAAGTTAATAATAAAAACACATTAATTAACTTTATCGACAAAACTATTGCAAATTTATTTATTCTATTTATTTGCTGTTAATCTCAGTAGGTATGTTTGAAATTTGCATTTGCTTATATTCTAATATTAACTCTATGTAATTATGATGTCAATTTAACTTCTGATATTATGCCTATACCTACCTAGTAGGCTATACATTATTATAGAGCCTATAAGCCTATACGTATAACTACATCGGTTGATCGCTTTAATAATAATAATTATTAAAAATATTTCCTTATACAAGAAGCAAACATCATACTTCGTATAACAACATTATAACAGTTTATTGTAATGTCACGTTGACATCAGATTATACTCGTCGACATCAAATTCAAACCTCCTATTGTCTCGTGTATTGCTTTAGTTGTGAAAAAGTCTACTTAGCAAGATTAGTAGTGAAACTTGCTTACGCATTTTTGGTTAAGTAAATAAATGTTTGGCCTGACGGCCGGTGTGGCGCGGAGGCTAACGCACTTGCCTTTGAGTCACGAGGTCCAGGGTTCGATTCCCGGCGCCATCTCCTGAAAAAAAGTATAAATAAATGTCATTTTTCGATGACCACATACAAAAACATACAAAAAGTGCGACGTTGCCGGTAGCTTCTCGAATGTCGACCGTTTAAATCTCGAATGGCGTCAAGAATAGGGTCGTAGACTGCCATTCGACTTTTCGTGCGAGTTTTTCAATCGACATATCTCAGAGGCGAAATTTATCAATCGAGATTGGAGAATAGGGCCCCAGGGCAAAATGAAGAATGACCTTTTTCAAATTGTCCTGGATCTGGGTGTTACATGTATATGTGTTCAGTGCGTTGTATATATGTGTATCGTCGTGTTATTACCCATAATACAAGATTCAAATCTTAGTTTGGGACTAGTTCGATCGGTGTGAATTGTCTATACGTGTTACGTGTTATAAAATATATATTGTTTCTATTGTTTTTGCTTTTTCTACAATAAAAAATAAAAACCAAGTGTAGGTACTGGATACGGTTGTTTTTAAGAGGGAAACTTATTAGCATACCAACCTAACTTTTGCGAATAAGAAGTATGCAAAAGCAAAAAGATGAGAATCAAAAAATAATTGTTTTTTTTTTATATGTATGATTTGAAATTAGGCGGGAATATAGCTAAGAGAAGGCAAAAATACAATGTACACGAGATTGGCAATATCCTTGAAGGACGAAAGACGTCTCTCCCAAAAAAAAACCAATATAGTAGAAAAAACATTGTCCCAGAAAGACGAAAGGAAAACTTTTCTCTCAATAAATGTTAATTTAGTAGAAAAAAAAACACATTTGTTTTTAATTTCATTATGGACTTCTAATTAATACCTAAACTTGACTTAGTGAATACAAAGCGTACTTAAAAAGGTTTTTACAGACCGTTTTCCAAAAATATTAAAAAAATATAGGTATCTATATATATCTACCTATTCGAAAGTCTAACGTTGGTTCGAATGAAAATTACAAGAGAAATCGCGATGACAAAAATAATGCCGATGATGATTTATTTTGTTGTTGAAATATATTTTTTTGTAATAGCAATTTAAGTATTTCATATTACTTACAGAACAGCAGGCTTTATTGTCCGATGTAAACTCACCTCACGGTGTTCAGTTGGCCGTATGTTCTACAGCGGGAAGACGGCCACTTACGAACAGTTAGACATTACCGGTAGGACAAGGAACAAAACCATGAATTACAATAATATTTACTAACGAAAAGTGTAACAATAATTAAATACATAAATAAATGTATACGGTTTCTTAAAAAAAAATGCTATGATCGTGAGTTTAAGTAAATAAAATTTAGTTTTTTTATTTAATTTTTGATAACATGTTATTGTGATTTACTGTGTGATTTTACTGTTTGTTCTTGATATTATAATTTTGTAACAGTTCTTTTAACTGTAGTGAAGTGACGTGACGCACTTTTGATTCATCATCTAATAGAACAGCTGAATGTGAGTTTCGCGTATAATTTCTTCACATAAGCAATAATAATTATTTGCAAAATTAACTATTTTCTCAAAAGTAGTGACAGTTTTGTAGGTACAAAATAATAATATATTGCTTTGAAAATAAATGTGCAAATGTTTTAACCATGGATATTTCATTTAGTGTTATACATAGATTCAAAGAAAGAAACTGAAATTTCAATTAATATAATTTTAAATAGGTATTTCTTAATACTACACGATGTGCTAGTTTATGTATATATATAGATGTACAATATTTATAAATATATTAAAAATATTGAGTGTTAGTAAGTAAAATAAACGTGACTCATAAAATAAATAAATTAATAAAAACCTTAATTAAACTTGGAAATATTATAAATTATTTTCTAATATAAATTATTTATGTAGATTGTAATGCATAAAAAATTGTATAAATAAAATCATAAATAAATTTTATCTATAGCGTACTGAAATAGGTACCTATGTACCTATCTATCTGCATAGTTACAAAGTAGGTACCAAAAGTACCTTTCAGTTGAAATTTATTAATGAAAAAAATGTCGATTCTTTAAAGGTATCTTCTATTATTTAGTTACTATGGGTATGGATATCTATTCTTGATCCTATGGTGTCCCCGGTAAAAAATAAGCCTCCAACTCTTCTTTGTTGGTTTTCGAGTGGCCTGTAAAATGCAGGTATTCGTAAAACATCACGTTTAAGATCTATCTCTTTCTGCTTTACCCACCCTGAATGTTATAACTTAGTTGGTTTAGTGAGAAGAAATCGCGCCTCTGCGATAAACTCGCTCTCTGTATATTGATTGTATGATTGTATTTGTTTTAAAAGTATTTTTGTGTGAATTTGCTTGTAATCAATGCACAGTAAAGAATAAATAAGTAAATAAATAACTTTTGTTAGTGCGAAGGGAAAAACTTGTTGAAAAACCCATGTGGGGGAAATGCCGCGATGCCGATGGTATGAATGAAGATATTCACAGATTTTAAAAAAATATCGAACAAATTGAAAAATGTTTTGACTTCTTAACCGGAATTAGAAGAAAAAGCTTTTTTGAGGTTCTTTGAGATGTCATAAATACAAATGTACTTAAAGGTTATCTTTGGTTGCCATGTGGAATAAATAAAATAGATAATATTAAATTATGTAAGCGATGACATTCACTTTTGAAAATATTTTTAATCTTGAATTTCACTGCTTGGCAGAAATAAATAATATACTTATATACATTTATATGACCTTCACCAATGATGGTGTTCTTGGTCAGTCTCAAGTTTATATTTTTTAATTTTCGCACACATACGTACGTCACTCTTTTTTTCTCTACTCAGCAATCATATAATCACAAAATCTACAAACACACCCCATTCATGTCCATAAAACCATTCAAAATTCGCAACATCTCAACAGTCGAATTACACAATGTACTCGGGAGGCCCGTGGGGAAAGTGTAGAAATATTTAGCTAAACAAAATATTACTCTATTCTCAAGGAGACAAAAAAAGAAGAAGTAAAATTATTAGATATTATGTCTATATAAATTATTAGATATTATGTCTATAAACAATCAGGTTTACATTTTAAAATAACAGTATTCCCATGTGTATGATAATACTGTATTAATAACTGACCGCGCCCAATTTGTTCTTCTTATTTGGACTTCCTCCACAGTGTTTGCCAATATAATTATGTAGTGAGACATTCATTGCTGGTGCTCCATTATTTTTTATACTCATTCGCATTTTTTCGTAGCACAAAAACAATAGTAGATAAAATAGTTTTTGCCTTAGAGGAAGTAATTTATTAAGTTATTCATTTAACACAGGTGCTTCAGATTAAAAGTATTTGATAAGAATAAAATACCTCGTATTTTGTATAATAAGAATGCATTGTTGTGATTCTTAACTAACGCATTGTTTTTTGCATTGCTTTCTATTTGACGCTATCGTGACGTAAGCAAATAGATAAGGTCTATCTATGTATAATATCTACATAACAGCTGATTTGTAATATAAAGAAATGCCATACATAATTATTATTTATATTTACATATATTTGAGTTCTTTCTTCTAAAACATAATAATTTTCCTTTTACTTAGATACCTTATTTAGATTCTAATTCATACAATATTTTTTTTGATTTTCGCAACTAATATTTAATTTATCGTTTTCTAAGATTTATGTTTTATTTAATACTTAGGCATGCTTCAATCGTTCAGAGAAATAAAACTTTTCATTTTGATTTTTTTACTTTAATAAATTTCACAAAAAATCAATAAATTTTATCTGTCCCATCCATAGCTATTAAGAAAATTATATAGCCTACTATATTGATAATGATTTCGTTATTTCATTGCTTCTTATGTAGTATAGGAATTACAGAAAGTTAAACATACACTCGAAGTGAAGATATTCTTTTTCTTCTGACGCTTGTAGCAGATCGGATCTGCTTGTTCGGAATTAGGCCTCTCCTGCGATGCTGAAGACCAGCTGTCCTTCCATCTGTTAGGTGGCCTTCCTGGTAAATGTCTCGTTCGCAGCGATGTGATTGTTATTATGTCACATGCTGCTCATGCGATCCACGTGGTCCCTTAAGAATTGTCTTTTCTTTCTGCTCCAGCGTAAAATATCCTCAGTTTTTCACAGTTTTCATATTTCACTATTCTTGACCTTATCTTTGAAAGTACCACGTTTGCAGATAGAGTTTTCATCTCAGATGTTTTGAGAAGACTTTTTGTTTTAATTTTATTATTAATTATTATTTAATAATTTGATAATGATCGCATATTCTAAATTTAACCTTTCATTATTAATTATTACCACTACTACTAGTACAATATTCTCTGTATAAAGTTCAATGTGGTCTGGCAAGTCAGGTGTCCTTAATGTCCTTGACCGGATCACCGTTATCTGAACACTCTTTCCACACAATGCACTTACTTACACTCCCACAGTACAGTACATACTCTCTATAACTATACATATTACATACATATTATGTAGACAACGAGACATAAGTTTCGTTATTCGCCGAATGCTTACTATACGATGCATATATTAATTATAGCTACATTTGTATCTACTACAAGTAAAATAAGTATTTAATTCGTTATGGTGGTAGGTGTATTTTTTAAATAGTTATCATATTTACCAACAATTTCTATCACCTTTCATTATTATCCTCTGTTTTGTATTCAATGTTTGGCTTCACTGTACAGTTTACGTAACCAATTAGTCAAATTTCATTTATTTACATGGTTTCGACTTCTTCATTTATAAATATTTTAGAACTCAATACTTGAAACAAATTATGTGCCTTCTTTAAAATAACGAATAACAGAAAATTTAATAAGTAGCCACTGTATGACTCAGATTTTCTTACAATTTCAATTCTGCGTCATGGCGAACTTTCCAATATTTCTTATGTTGACAATGAGAATTTCGTCGCTTATCATGTACAAGAAATCCGGTAGGTAAAACAAGCAATACTTCAGCACAAACATTATTCATACAAGTATTGCTGAAATCACAAAATTTAATAACTATCCAATATTGCTAAGTCAAAATAGTTTATCAAAATTAATGGGTAGGTGATGATAAACTTTGATTAATTAATCAGTTCACGTGGATAAATTAGAATATCTTCTTCTTCTGCTTGTAGTAGATCATTGAACTGTTTGTTCGGATTTTGTCCCCTCTTGTGACGCTGAAGACCAGCTTTCTTCCCATCTTTCAGGTGGCCTTCCTGGCAGTCTTCGATCTAGTGGTGTCTCATTAGTGGTGTATATTAAATCTTCATCCAAAAAAGTCATCGAAAAAATCAAATACAATATCTTAAATTTTAGATTTCGTCAATCAATTTTTTTGCATACATCTTAAATCACAGAAAGGTTAGAGATGTTATTCCTTATATTTGTATCGAGGAAACTCAGTAACAGTATTGTTCAATTTGTTCCCCTGAAAGATTCTGAAGTAATATTTTCACGTTTTTTTATAATATGACAATTCATACAACAAAAACTTATGCAAGTAGGCGATGTGTCTTCATCTCTAACTAAATATACTTGTCTTTACATTTCAGGACTTTCAAAATGCGCAACAAAAGGATATTTTTGATTTACACTTGTCTGGTGATAGTCTTTTCTTCCATACCCTTCACATCTCAAAGTTACGATGATGTGGAAGTCGAAGATGAGGATGAATCCAATCCTCTATTGGACATAGCATCCAGTTTCCTCCAGAACTCAATGTCAGGGAATGCTGGATCGTCTGGTGGTATGGCTGCACTGGGAGGCATCATAGGTGGACTGATGCAAGGTGGAGGTGGGAAGAACATTGGTGATGCAATTATGGGGATGCAGGGTGGGAAAAATAATGGAGCTAGCGACGTTTTATCAAGTGAGTATTTAAACCAGTTTGGTCTACCTTTCACGAGACCATTTACTCGTTTGCGAGTGATTAGGATATAGGACTATCAGTAAATGAGTTGAATGTTTTCCCACATCGATCAGGATCCTGGTTAAAATTTAGTCAATTTATGTTTACCAAATTTTGCTAAAGCAATTTTTGTTTTTATTTTTTCAACAATGATATTCTTGAAAAATGTTAACGCCAGTATAAATTTTATGGGACTCCATTTCTATTTTTAACTTAATTTTCTATTGAAAATATTTTTCTCTTTCATGCAGATAATGTTCATAATTTCGAGGGTATACAACCAAAATGCACTAAGTCATTTCAATTTTGAGATGACATGGTGGCAGTTAAATGAAAAAAAAATATGTTAAGGTCAATACAAATTCGCCGTGTATTATTTGAACTTTAATTAAGATGATATTGGTAAATGACTTTTAAGCTTTGCAAACAAATTCAAACATAGGAAAAATGTTACATAATTACTTGAATAGTTTTTGACAACTTTTGTAGCACTAGTCTGACTTAGTGTATTTTGGTTGTATACCCTCGATTTTAAGTTCTGCAAATAACTAGTTGAAGATATAAACAGTGAAGATTTTTTTTAATGTCAACTCTTTCCCGCGGTAAGTATTTCAAAACCGTAATGATAATGATATGATAAGTTATAAATTATTATGTAGTTTGTCTCAGTGAAGTACCTACATCATATAATTATGGAATGTAGTAAATGGGAAACGGTAATGTTATGATTGAAGGCGCATAAGACGAACGTTAGGTACGTATATGTGGAAAAATATTACTTGTGCGGGAATTACAAATGGCACTTTGGCGCCCTTGAGGTCATGTTATGATTAAACGGCGCTCTACAAAGTGTCCTAAATATAAAAGATATATTAAAAATTTAATCAAATAAGTTTAAAACGATTACTGATCCGCTATGGGATATGAAAAATGTACCTACTTTACAAGTATTTAGTTTTGAACCTACTAGATAGTATAAATATATACTAATTAACTGAAAAATTTATCTTATTTTTTCCAGGCCTTGGTTCTTTGTTCACAAATAAAGAAGGTGAATTGGATCCAAACTTGATTGGTTCAGTAATCAGTGCCTTTGCTGATTCCGTTTCAAAAAATGACAATGATGGAAGACAGCAAAGGAATGTTAATAAAAGAGAAATAAGTCAAGATCAAGTACCAAAGCCAAAACAAAGACAACAAAATCAACAAGAACAAGGATTAGATATGGGAGCCATACTCAATGTTGCTTCAGCATTTTTAGCCAACCAAGGAAATCAAAATAAGCGATCGGCTCAATCAGATAACATGATGGAAAATATTGCCGGAGCATTGCCTCTTATTCTAAACACTCTTAGTTCATTCAACGGTCCCGAAGCAGAAGCAAGGGCCCATAAACATTCAGATCACGCCTGGTTCTTGCCACCTCTTGTTGAGAAACTTCACGTATACTGGGATCATTTCATCAACTCAGATTTGGGTAAAACTGTTTGGGAAAATGCCGGATTGAGCGAATTGACAAAAACATTCAGAGACAAAGATGATAATGTTGATTTTGAGAAAATTTTGAAGTCATTGGAAAATCATTCGTTCAGAAGGAAATGGATTAAACGAGCCACATATTATATGACTGAATGGGCAGTTCATATGGCAAACCCTGAAGTTCAGCAAAGGTTAGTTAAATTCAATACAATATGTCATGCCTCAAACATAACTACCAATACTTCGATTTTAATTAATTAAAATAATGTTTTTGTATCCAGGTATCTTTCAACTAGTCAGTTCGTCGTCAACAACTTCCTCAAAGCGCAAGGTTTTCCCAAGGATATCGTCTTCCAGCCAGCTAAGTTTACAGAGTCTGTATCAAAGATTGTCAACTATGTCTTGAAAAAGTACCTCAACACTCCTACAGATGCTAGTGTTTATGTAAAACCCGCAGTTAAATATTTTCAGGTAAGTCTATGAAAAGTGTTCAATTTAGCGGAATTCTTGTGAAAATTGTTGCCTGCTTGAAATAGAAATTTGAGTCTGAATTACTAGAAGTTTTTACTTCTTTTCAATCAATCAGGTTATAAAAAGCCATTGTTAAACCGGCAAAGTATGATTGATTGCAAAGCACGCGATTTCTTCGATTCGTTAAACATTGAGTGTGATTTTTTTACGACGTGTGAATCAGAGCTATCAATACTAAATCAAACAAGTCGAACAAGTTGCACGGATATAATATAAGTACTCTGGTAAATTAGTAACTATCATGGAAAATATGTGTGAAGAAATATCCGTCCATTTAGTCTTGACTCCTTACAACAGTAGGTTCGAACAAGGGTTTATTGTAACGTATATTATACGAGTATTTATTTATTTTATGTTTTCAGGATATATTGAAGACAGCCGAAAGTCACGGAACATATCTGAGAAGTGTGAATAAGAACGAACTGAGTGACAAACTAACTGACACACTAAACTTGGAAATCATTGAACCGATTCTGCGCGTCTACAGAGCGTATAGATTCGCTCGCAAGGCGCCGCATTGTCAGACGCACATCTTATGTGTCATCAACAGACACGATCCCAATGAACAATTAGGTAAGTATCTACATAAATAATAATTAAATATTCTTTTGTACCACAGCTTCCGTAAAACATGTACCGTTTTACAAATAAACACAAATTAGGCAAACGATTAGATGGTTAGCTGATTGCTTGCGTATTTTGATTCACGTTTATCAACTTATAAGACTCACACAGTTTATTTTTTATATTGTTATTGTGGATGAATTAATCGTTATGTAATAATTTTAACGATGAAACGTGAAAATGAAGTTTGTGTTTACCAAGATTAATGTAAATAAGTTACGATTGTTTGGGCATTTGGAAAGAGGATGACCAAGACAATATAATGTTCGTACGTTTAGTATTGCACTGAGTACTACATATATAAAAAAAGCACATGAAAAGTTTAGATTTGACATTAGACATCAAAATCTGTCAGTACAATCAATAAAAAGAAATCAGCACACAAAAATAAATGTTTATGCAATAACTTTACATTTCTAGGTCTTCCTGGTTTCAAGGCAGGTCTCACAAAGGTGAGCAGTTTCGTGGCGTCCGCAGCTTTAAGTTATCATGGTGGACATGGATTCTGGGATCTTTATAATGCAATACAAGATGATTCTAATTGTCAGGTGGGTAATTCGAATAAAAATACCAATATCTTATTTTTCGCAAATGCGATGGAGAAAAGCGACTAAGATTATTGAAAATTTAGTATCCTATTATAAAGCTATTTTTAACTAAGTTTCCTTAAGCTTCTTTTTTGTTTCACATAAAGGTATTTACACCCTTGTGCATATTAATGTGGACATAGGTAACTTTTATATAAAATCAGGAAGGTATGTATATTCATAAAAGTAAATTTCATACTAAAATTATATTAAATAGTATGTTTGATAATGGCTTTAGCACCTTTTGAACTTGAATGAATAGGTGCGTTAACGTTGTGAAAATTCATTTTAATATGAGTTTTAAAAATGTTAAACTAAACACTGTTTAATTTTCACGTATGATTATTTAGTCAATTAATATAGACTAAATTAAACTAGAGATTTTGTTAGCGAGTTTTAAGTAACTCTTGCCCTGAAGATGCCGCAAGGCGAAAGCGCTCGGCAATTAGAATTTAGTCTATATTAATTGACTAAATAATCATACGTGAAAATTAAACAGTGTTTTATTTAACAAATTATATATTTCAGATTTATTTTTTTTAAGGATTTTTGTATCTTTGAACAGTCTTGGTTTTTGACAACAGATTTACATTTAAAATAAGTTTTTTTAATAAGAAAGATATATTGAATTTGCATTGACTTTCAATAATGATTATGTTTTTATGAGTATTGAGAATAGAGTTTAATAAATTTTGTTTTCTCAGGCGAGGTACCCAGCGGAATGCGACGATTTTCACGAAGAAGAGATAAAGGTCACAACAGAATATTACCACAATGAACTATAGAGATTTTGTTAGCGATTATTAAAATTATTGTAAATATAGTTTTTATATTATTTTAATTCTAATTTATATTTTAACATTGATATTAAAATTAGTGGCAGAAAAATTAATAACCGTGAGTGACCAAAAGCAATAATAAATAAATACCTACAGAAATAAAATAATCGTGTAAGTTAATTTTCTTATATACAAAATTGCACCCAATAACACCCAGGTGTTCTTGTATATAACCCCTGTTTAGGTACATATCGAGTTCCTTATAATGTAGGAATAGAGTAGAGCACACTAATGAAATATTGTGTTTAGTAATGAATTGTTAAGATTTTGTAATGTTTAACAGAATTAAAGCGCTGAAATATGGCACATTTTTCAGTGATTGTTGATGAACTAATGATGCAGAATTTTGAATAGCCAATTAAAATAAACGAGTGTATTGAAAAGTTCTTGCATGCCTATTGCATTAATTTAAATTCGTGAGGAGTTTGTGAAAAAGTATCGCAGATACTAGATATAAACTTTTAAAGGAATAACTAATTATAAACATATTAAAAAAGTGTTTACCGATCAGTTTTCATAATAAATTAACAATTATGTTGGTAGTGAATATGATTTGATGGAATATCAATTTATTATCAAATTACCATAATCGACGTTTTTATGTTGTTTTGTACGAAATTTCACGTGCTAAACAAATGTAAAACCGAGACCATTGTGTTTTATTATAAATCCATTTTCGTTGTGTTTTTCTAAGAAGTTTATATGTGAATCGGCCGATGACACAGCGATGTTGATGAGTGAGTATAGGTATTGTGAGTAAATGGAAAATGCAAAAATTTAGATAGGTATTTGGTAAAATAATATTTGCTGATTGGTCGATGACTTTTATTTTGAAAACATTGAACTCTTCATAAAGTATCTACATGAAGTGAGTGATAATTATATTTTTAAACAAATTATTATTATACTTAGACCAAGTATTTGTTTAACTATATAAAAGTATTCACAAATCATGTCTAACAAGTATATCTTTGTCTAACAACTGAATTCCAAAAATAAATTAATCATTCTTTTCAATTCTAATTTAACGTGTTTGCGCTAACATCGAGTTAACGCTTTTTTCGTATTGATAAATAAATTGTTATGACTTACTACTTGTATACCTAATAATTTGTTGAATGATGTAAAATTAAACAATATTTTTGCTCACTAGAACTAAAACAATTTTTGTATACTTACCTAATTTAATTTTGTAATAATGCATGTGTCTGTACCAATAATAAAATCTTTTATAAATGTGTAACTGAATATTTTATTTGGCTCCTTAATCCATCTCTCAATGCTGAGTATTGTGACTATTCACTGAGTCGGTGTTTAGCTTGTTGACAATGTCCTAATAAGACGAAAGACGTCTCTCTCGAATAAATCAATGGTAGAATAAAACACTTGTTTTATTTATTTCGCTATTGTGACTATTATTTTGCCTCAAGTAATATCCTTCATGCTGCCTCCTTCATTAGGTTGTTTCAGCTTATCGTAAATCTAAAAAATAGGCAAGCATATATACTATAAAAGGTGACATTTTTTTTTATAAAAAAAAATTATATATATAATGAGTTACAATCCATTGGATTGGTCTGCAACGAGTTTTGACTTATTTCTCCACTCCTCCCTATTCTCAGCCAGTCTCTTCAACTCCATAAATATGAGCCACAGCTCATGTCCCTCTTCAGTTGGTCCATATAGGCGTCTCTCGGTCGACCTCTGCCATTTGTGCCTTTGGTCCTGCCCTCTGCGATTGCGATGAGCAGTCCTGGGTGCCTGATGTTGTGGCCAATCCAATTAGCTCGTTGTTGGCAGATTCTTTTGAGGAGTTGCCTTTTTTCGCCAACCCTGGTTAAAAAAAAATTGTCACAGCAAAAATGTGTCTGGTGATTTGCCCATAGAATTCACGAAGAAACTCTAAAATTGATAGAAAGTGGATAAAATGTAGTTTGGCGAATCACAGTTTTGAAACATTATGACGTATGTTGTTGTTTATTTTTAGGAGTTTTTAGGAGATAATATTAGATTAATGTCATATCGGGTATAACTCCCCAGATATTTATGCCCTCATGTCTATTATTTGGTAGGTATAAAAAAATAATTGGTAATATTTAATTAATTTGGTTATATTGTTTTATTGTAATAATTGTAACGCTCTAACTGTCACAAAAGCTATAAGAGAGACTTTTCATTTCTAATATTTCTTTCACATAGCCCTCATACTCTCATAGCACAACCTTAAACAATTATAGAACTTAAATTACGCGTAATGGGTACCTATATTATTTTATAGCCAGTTATGATATTCTCGTGATTATTGAATTTGGATTAATGGTGATTCGATATTAATGATCTAGAACGATGAAACAGACAATTTAATAATATTAAAAACAAGTTTTATTCAATTGGCTACATTACCAGATGTACCAGACTTTTGTTCCCGTAGTTACGTACTTTGCTTGAATAGTTATAGTACAAAAGTATCCGAGGTATAATATCAATAGTAGAAGGAAATTAGATTGTAATTTTTCAGGGAATAGACACGAAACCCAAACTTGGCCATTTACAATCAGTAGGTCTAGTCAAAACACATTTTAGTGTTACGTTTTCGTTTCGTTTCTCGCAACATTGTCTATATTCGAACGAAAGCGAAACGAAAACATAATGCTCAAATGTGTTTTGACTACGGGGATATAAATATACATTAGTTTGTGCTAATAAATACAAGACGTATTATTAATGAGTAGGTAAAACATTTCTAAATATTATAAATCCATAAATAATTTGTATTTTATTAATTTCAGAACCTTATTTTAAAACCCAGTCTATAAATTACGAGACAATATGACAAACCTAAATGGACACTTATCATTCGTAGGTACCTACCTGATGATAAATAATTAACAGCTTATTTAGAAAACACACGAGATGAACATATTAACAACTTTCTAAATAAATTAATAATAGAAAATAATTATTGTATACGTCCTTAACTTCCGAAGTAACTATTCAAAAACAAGTAATGAAGTTATATCAGTAATAATTATATACTTAATAATTACCTATCACCGCACAAATTGTGCTAAACAATAATTATGTTTGAGATGGACGACTAAGAAAATAAGTTAATAGTGTGAAATGAGCAACCACAAGGTAATATTGATGTTATTTTTGTGTGATTATGGTAGTGATGGAACGGATATCGACCAGATACCGAATAAGGAATATCCGACCAAATCTTTAGCCCAACTTTTATTTATTTTACAAATACACGCCCTGCAACCAGAGCCTCTCAATTATTAAAGTTTTGTAGTTTTCCTTGCTCTTAAAATTTCTACTCATCGCTAGATTTTCAACATGGTATAAGAAGTTGAAATGTTTCGCAATCGTAGCAAGGTGAGCTTTATTTTTAGTATAATTAATGATATTAGTGGTCAAAATCTCATATTTATTTCAAATTTACGGTTTGGTGTTGGCTGTATTCATAGCGTCACATGCGGCTTGTGGACCATGCGTTGGACAAGCCCGGCCCCCTAGTCAAAACACATTTTAGCGTTATGAAGTCGTTCGACTACAAACGAAATTACGACAATCTACCTACATGTACCATATAATTATGCGTTATTGTTGCAATTATAGTCGTAATTTCGTTAGTAGTCGAACGACAAGTGACGCTAAAATGTGTTTTGACTAGGGCTGCTGATATAGACTTTTTGTTTATATTTAAAACATCAAGGTATCTCCCACATGTTAGTGGAATCACTGCATATAATAAAAATGCAGGTCTTTTCCAACGACCCATGAAAATAAGACCCTCAGAAGGATAATGAATAGACCATCTATTCGGCATATTCGGCCAATACGATCGAAAACCGGATGTTTGTCGGACAACCGTTTCATCTATAATACTTGGTTGTATTATTTTGCTGCTTATCTAGTTGAAGATTTCTATATACATGCGTGAGTAATATCTAATTATTTGAGTGCAATATTATTACAGTAATTTCCATACAAGGGTTGGGCTCCACTATGATTGACAAGAGTGTGCTCCCATTTAAATAATGGAGCTCTAAGTGTTCTCCATACGTACTATTAGCTGTATTATAATACATAATATTATCAGACACGGTTATCAAACACATATTATTATTATTTACTACGTATTTTGATCAATAGATGTTTGTATACTGTACAAAAAAGCTAAGCACCATACAAGGATATTTTTATGACTTTTTCGAATCAAATGAATATTACTAAGCACCTCTACATGCTTATCTGGGGGCCTAAAATGGCCACATTGAGCAATTTATCTACAATTCATATTTGGTGAAATGTTACTGATTCCTAATTTGATCCTATTATGATTCATATAAAGTGGCCTTTTTAGCCCCCCTGATCATTACAGAAATCAAATCATTAATCAGAAATCACATCTTACCAGACAAGTTTCTGATCAACAACATTCTCAGGTTGCGACAAGAACAACCTTCCGCCAGCGATTTCACACTGTTTTGGCTCCGAAAGTGTATAACACTCTAAAATTGGAATGGAGACTCTTAAGAAATGGTGATGTATTTAAGAGAGCGGTCAGAGGGTACCTTGTGGACATTGGGGTGGAAGAGTCTGAGGCTATGCTGAGGTTTTTGGTGTAATTTGATGAGTTTAATTTAATGATTTGATGTATATATTTACTGAGACTATTGGGTTTTTGTTCAGTTGTGGCTGTTGGGTCGCCTCTCTGGCATATTCTGACATATTCTGTTTTTTCATTCGTCTTGCTCTTTCGTTGGCTCAGGTGCGAGCTCACCCACTGACTCACTCTTTCACTGACTAAATTGCTAGCTCGCTCACTGACTCACTCACTCATGACATAACTCATTTTAACTATCTGCACAGACTGACATACTGACTCACTTGTTGTTTATTTTTGTTATTGTTTAACATGATAAATTTATTGTTTCTCTGCCACGACACAGCCTTATGGCTAGTGTGGCTGTCATATTATTATGTATCTTTCATTGTCTTTTGTTGTAAATTTATGTAATTGTAAACAATATTATTTGAATAAAGATTAAGATTAAGATTCAAAATTTTGCCTAAAGACTGAAGTCTTTATTTAGGGATAACAGGACTTACGAAAACTTTTTATAAGTTTTAAATCTTTTATAAAAACGCTTCATTCAAATTTACTTCTTGGACACACGGTTCATTTTCTTCCGACAGTTTTTCTTGTATTATCACGCTGTCTTGCCTGATAATCACTAGGCCATTAATTATCCACATTCCAAAATTTTTAGTGAGTAGGTATGTCCTTAAAAGAAAACTAGACTGAAATAACTCAAATGTATTTATATATTATTTATTATAAATATATTGAATACAATTGCAGCATACAGTAACTTAATATCTGCTAATATTCACCTACAAAGTATACGCGTGCAGTAGTTTGATATCGGAAATAATAATCTTATTATTTCAACACAATATACAGAGGAGGAGTACCTGATATTAACAATATGAGTATAATGTTTTCTCTATTCTCTCAAAGCCTGTTGTACTGACAGATAATTGCGAGGGTATGCAACGAAAACGCACTAAGTCAGTCTAGTGCTACAAAAATTATCAAAAACTATTCAAGTAATTAACATTTTTCCTATTTTTGTATTTGTTTGCAAAGCCTAAAAGTCATTTACCAATATCATCTTAATTAAAGTTCAAATAATACACGGCGAATTTGTATTTATTTAAACAATTTTTTTTCATTATACGCCACCATGTCATCTCAAAACTAAAATGACTTAGAGCATTTTGGTTGTATACCCTCTATTGGATGTTGTTTATTGATACCCTACAACATAAGATACTTTATTGATTTTAATATACGATAATATGTACAGTGAAGATGGAAGTTCATAAATTTCATACTGAGAACACGCTGCTTATACCTACATATCTACGTGTTGAATTTTTTTTACTTTTGTGTTTTTTCAGCTTCAATTTTCAGCAATAATAGACAACAATCACCTCCAATATATGTCATTATAGCGAAAAATAATAACTTGGTAAATTTTATTTGCAATTATGATTAGTGGCGGTCCTATTTTTTGCGTGGTCCTGATGGCGACTCAAATTATGTGGGATTGTGAAACAATGTAGTGTAAGAATTTCAAAAAATACACATCTTTTCAAACTTCCACTCCCTACCAATTGCCAGAAATTTTTCATTTTGTTTAGCAATTTCTCTCCAGGTTTAAAAATTTGATATCTTCAACCTGCCCCCGGCGGGAGCTTTCCCTTTTGGGCGGCGTAAAGATCACTAATGAATATAATGGTTCAGAAATTGAATTGCTACAGATGCGGAAATGAAAATAGTATTTTGAAATCAATGTTTTAATAAAGGATGCTACGATGAAATAAAATTATCTATTCAAACGATCGAGGGTTGTTGTATTCACACTGTGAAAAGATAATTTAAACATATTTAATAAATACCTACACAAAATACCATTAACTTATCGCTATTAATCTTATTAATCTCGAAATTTTCTCCTGGAAATGTCAAGCTAACTTGACGAAAGTACTCGATATTAATAAAATTGTATTATTATATATATGTTAAAATTATCTATGTTTATAAGAGTGAGTTCAATTTTGTGATAGGTAATACAGGAAAAACTTTTGATGGTTCTTGGTTGAAAAAGTCAAATATGTAAAGAGATACATAAAATAAATTTACTATAATAACAATGAGGTTTTGATGATTGATTTATAAGACATTAAATAAAAAAAATCTGATAATGCACGAGTACAGCAGTAAACGAAGATGTACACGATTGTCAACGATTAAACTAATGAAGCAGAACAAACACGTTTTACATAAAAAAGAGAAGTTATTCGGGAAACTATTGGGAAATCTAAAAGACAGACACCAATAACTAATTACTTATCGAGTAGGTACCGTGCATGTTGGGTAGTATATATATTTAAATGGGATTCGATGATTTGTTGTGTAAAGGTGAGTATATTTTACTAGGTGTTATTATCTGAATAAGTAGGTACTTATATTGTAGATAATTTCATCCAGTAGTGGTTTCATGTGACACAGAATCACCATAAGATAATTGTTGCAGATCATAATAAATATTGTACAAAGTACCTAAGTACCTTTCTGAACATACATCCGAGTATGCATCAATATGTACTTGCTTGCGTATTAAATCTAGAACGCATCAAGTACAATGCATGTACCAGTGTACCTACATGAAAACCTCCGGTATGGAAGTATATGTATGTATAAGTAAGTACTGTGTGGAAACGGATGTTCAATAATATTGTACAGATTGTTTTTCATTCACGATTTTCAAAAACCTTCTCAAGACTAAAATCAAAAGGCCTCTGGGTTAGCTAGAAGATATCATAATCTTGCGGTAAACTCACCCTCTGTGCATTGAGTTGTATAATTTTTATACGTTGTATTGATTGATGTTATAACTGATGTACAGCAAAAAAAAACGATACAAAAAGAATATGCCTACAGCAAAATTAATATCCTTTTTGTAAATATATACATCTTTTTGGAAAAATGCATAGATAAAGTTTGATTTACGACGGTTCTTGGTGAAAGTTCATATTAATAATTTATTAGATACTTTATGTTGTTGACTTTATTAATTTGGCGAGAGGGTTAGCTTTTGTTTAACGATGAGAACGGAAACTCTTGAAAGCCGGCTCGCAAAATTAATACCCCAATGAAAAATCCCATATATTGGGTGACAAAATGATGTACCTATAAATTGACCCATGTTGTAGGAACAAATATTGTTTTCTTTTCTATAACTACAAAATAATAAATGAATGAGAAGGAGGCAAGTTAAATTTGGTTCGAAAAAATAAGTATATTTTACATCTTAATTTTACTTAGTTATAAGGGCTGCCACCCATCCTGAATGTTTTAATTTTTTGTTAGCACGGAGAGGACGCTTTGCATGTTCGTTACATGTGGCTGGTCTGCTGGTTATTCCACTAGTGGAATATGGCGTGAACGTGATAGTATAGCAGTAAGTTGGTAAAGCGTTCAACTACAGGATTCTATGGCGGTTTCATTTTCTCTGCCTGTCCTCGAAGGTATGATGATGAGAATAAATATTAAAATGTACAAATGTATATTATATATTATAAATGAAGAAATGCGTTTAAGTACAAGTTATAGTATTTTATTAACATAGGTATAATTCTTATTAATTCGAAAAGGAATGTAGAGCAATCAGCTAACATTATGCATTTTAATGTTCAGAAATATTGTAGATTGAATTGAAGATATTGAATATTGAAAGCTCGTCAATAATCACGTACGCCTTGAAGAAATTACCTCATGTTTAATAGCAAATTGTTGATAGATAAACATACTATATTAAAATGAATGCTAGGAAACTTACAATAATGTTTTGCGTTCAAAATAATATATGAAACAAAGTAGTAAGAAAATAAGTTCATTGTTGCTATGATTAGATAAAAGTCTATTATTCTTGTTGGATTAGTTCTAGCAGGGAGGAATATATTTTATTTATATCTACATGGTTTAACATCTTCAATCAGATATGAGGTATGCCAACCATGCTGAATGTCATAACTTTTATTTTTCCTGCTGAGATCGCCTTGGTCAAAAGCTGTTATGGTCTCAATGCAGGGTGATATTTTAAAATAATAACAATAATGTTGCAGAATATTAAACATTCAAGGTATCATTCCATACCATGATAGCATCTCTTACAAGTGGAATAACCAGTGAATTAACAGCATAATAAACATACAGATGGTCCTCTTTGTGTCATAAAAGAAAGAATGCGTGACATTTTTCATCGTTGACTCAAAGATTTTTCAAATGTCTCGTACGTAATTTTTTTCCGGATACTAGCTTTTTCCAGGACACACGAAACGTTACGAAAAATAGGAGACCTATGCTGGGAATTTTACTGGGAATAATAATCAAGCTCGATTCTAACCAATACAGACGATTTATCCAAGAAGGAGAGAAAGAGGTAATATAATATGTAGGTATTTTTATTATGAATGACTTATGATCTAATTTTCATATTACGATTAGAAGTATTAACATATTCAATTCAAGGATAAGATAATATATACCACCCATCCTAAAAATATACACTAAAACAAAAATATTTTTGTATCTTTTATATTGGCCCGGAGAAGACGACATGTATGCTTATTACACGTGTTTAGTATACAAGTTACCTTATTTGTGAGAGATAGTACCGTGATGGTAAAGGGAACTTTAATTATTTTTTGAAGCGAAAGAGATAATAAAGGTGACACCTGCCTGTCTATATACAAGCACAATTCACTGAAAAAATATTGGGTAAGGTCAAATTTGGCAACTCTGATGTGCCCTTTATAATTAATTGGCTTTAAATTCATTCGCTTTGAATTTGTTATAAAAATAAAAGTATTTATTATTATTATTATTTGCTTGTTAACTTTTAATCTAATTAGGTGATTACTTAGAAGATAATAAAAAAAGTCATAAATGATCATAAACCTTGAATAACTAAGTAATTGTTTCAATCAATGAGTAAGAAAGTTTCAGGGAAATTGAATATACAATTTTCACTTGTAACTTTAAACCACTAGCAAGTATATTAGATATTATTAAGTAGGTACTCATCAGAGAATATCAAACGTAAGATGTATTGAAAAAGTAATTCACTGTTTAAATATTAAATCATCGTTTTCTAAAATACATATGCACAATAACTTCAATACAGATTAATTCTGGTACCAGCTTATACCTTAACATAATTATTTTGTTTACCTATCTGTTAATATATACTTCCTTTGTATTTCAGGATCGATTTCTACTGTAGTAGTACCCATTACGTGTTGATGATCATAGTTGCATTAATTGTTATTATCTTTCACTGCATACCGTTACAAGATATCACGAACTGCTCAGATAGCATCATGGGGTGAGTGGGCGCGTCTAACTCTGTGAATGCAAAATTATGCAATGAAATTCAACTATATAGAGGAATTAATTATTGCATAAGTTTATAGTATAACCTGCATCCTTCCCCAGCTCATATATATGTAGGTGCCCCATGATATGTTGCAACAGTGCACGGTTAAAGATATTTAAAATAAATACAACTATGATCATCAATATAAATTTTCTTACTGAATACTACTGAACCTACGAGTATATTGGTTAAAAAAAATGCGTAGTACTAAAGTATAGAAAAATAGTATCAAAGCGGTAGCTAACTCCTCAGAATATAATCTTTGCTACTTGACATCGATTGTTTTCCTTGATTATGGTGCAATGTCAGGTCCTCCTGCATTGACTTTCAGCGTAAAGAAAGCTTCACCATTACACGCAGTTTACGCAATGTAACTGAAACAATTTATCAGTTTATCACTAGGTCCACCATTTTTACATCTCCAATTTAGTAATGAAATATGCCACCCATCCTGGATATCATTTTTTACGACACGGTGAAATATTCCATGTCTTTTTACAAGCATTTAACCCATTGGTTACACCGCTTGAAGGAGATACTTTGTTATTCTATATAGATAGAGCTCTGAAGGCTGAGAGAGCCACAGCCAAATAATGATCGTCCTCAGAATTTTAATTCTCCTTATAGGTCTCTCACACTGACCTACTAGCATGCTTCCTGATGGCATATTTTTCTTGTGTTTTCTCCGCTGTGTAATATGTGATTATGTAGATAATTGAAAGATCTTTCCATCAAGTTGAGGTCTACTAGTAATAGTGATATTAATAGCAAAGCTTATTAAAATAATGTTGACATTAAACTTTCAGTTTCACGTAAACTTTTAGAAACTGCACCAGTTTCCCCCACAGTTAGTAAGCCGCTGTACTAGGTATACATTATATTATTTAATTTCAACCACAATACATATTATTCTATGAAGTAGCAGTAGCTTACTTATATAAAGTATAAAATAGTCTTGAACTTGGATAATCTGTCACAAGCAACGCAACGATCAACTTCATTCAGTGTGGACAGTCGGACAGCAGATCAGTCAGATGTGGAAAAGTTTATTTCATAAGTAAATTTATTGAGTAGATAGTCCAATAACTATTAAACTACATAGTGCGTGAGTGAGCGTGAAAATCCTTCCACATCCTTAGCGGCATACAAAAAGGTAAAGTCTGTGATTTCAATTATTTTTATCATCATGATTTCTTCTATAGATGGGGCAACCAATGGTCTCCCTGCGTGTATTCAACATAGTACAAAAAGTGGCATTAGCTCGCGATTTAACTGAAAAGTAAACTATAATTTTCTGGAAAAAATGTGTTTTTTTGAATCTATGATAAAGCTGTTTTTTAGCGACGGCTAATAAAATCTTTACATTGGAATCGGATACTAAATATTGATCCCATCTTTTTAGTGGGAAAAAGATAATAGAAAATATTTGGATAAGTAAAAAGGTATTGCATGTTTTGAGAATGCCCAATGATAGTTGGCCAAAAAGAGCACTGTTCTTCCGTCCGCAGGGGTTCCGTCGGCCCGGGCGTCCCTCTTTCACAATACACCGTTCCCAATCCCATGACAACGATATCAGAGCGCAGGGAATGTCGTGGAAAGAGGTGACGCAATTGGCGCAGAGACGCTCTGAATGGAGGAGGCTGGTTTCTGCCCTGTGCTTCCGAGAGGAGCGTTGAGGGCGAGATGATGATGATGATTGCTATAGAGCAATAAACTCGCCCTATGTGCATTAAAGATGATTTAATAAAAAAAATTAATTACTAAGGTAATTATTTTTTGTTATTTTTAATTCGTTTTTTGCATAGGAATTTAGAGAATCTTTTTATACTTGTAGCGTTTAGATCATTACGTATGGTGCAATGAAATATTCAAACTATTTTTTCAGTATATTATGTGAGCTTTCCATATTCTAACACAAGTACATAGATACTTACCAAATACAACAAAATACATTCCTTAATTGACGACAAAAATGAGAAGACAAAAAACAGTCCATTTGAACAACAGTAAATTCATATATTAATTATTAATGAACCGATTCTAGCGGTAAATGTAAAGAAACAAATCTGAAAGTCAAAGGCCATAGCGGACAAAAAAAGCGAAATGTTTTGTAGGTTATGGTTTACCATTTATATTTTTATTGTTTAATGAATAGTAAAGTAAATAATATCAAAGTGGATAATATATTTTCATCTATTAAATTAGTACACTAGCAATATTTATTGACTGTGACAACTCAATTATTTCCTAAACCACAACAAAAATTATTTCAGATGAAAGAAGCTAGTGTTTTATATATTATGTATGATCAGTGGCAAGTAGAAGGAAAGAAAATACTTTTTACTAAATAACATTTATACAAAGTAGGGCAGACGCATAGACGTGACTTTTTTGTCATTACGTCAGTTGATATTTTTTAACTACACTAACTTATTGATCATGAAAACCACAATGTTTTATAAATATCTACTTAATAATAAACTATTGTTGGAATAAGACTGTTTACACTTCCTTTGTAGTCTGTTAAAGTTTTGTGACGTAGATTTTTAAAAAAAAAAAGATATATCTGGGTTTTGTTATAAACCCAAAGACCTTTCACACTAAGCTAAAAGCTTGTTGTAAAAAAAAAAAAATCATTTTAGTTTAAAAAAGTCATGAAACTTTTAGATTTTTTAACCATAATACATTAAAGGTTGCGCCCTCCCTCACCCATGGATGTTCCAGGAATGTCAGTTCCTATGTCATCCATACTCTTCATGCAAATTGTTCTTAAGGAAGGGCTCTAGGTTTGCCTAAAGGTCTATTTCCGACAAAATCATCCGAGTACGCAGATAATAAAATATTTATAATATACGTTATATACAAGTTTCTATTGTGTTTAGGTAGTGTAATTTGAATTTGGCGCCTTTTAATTATAAGCATACGGTTTCGGTAATTGGAAAATCAAGGTCAAAGACAATTATTATTATTTATTTTTCCATATCTAATTACATTTTCTTCTTCTTAATTTATAGGAGCTCTCAAGTTAATTTATAATAAATATTACAGCTAATCATATAATGATGAGTCAAAAATGGGGCAGGCATATAATTATGTTTTCTTTTAAAATTACATGGAAAATCCATATAGGTATAATATAACGATTTAAATATTGATCCTAAGACGATTACTTGTTTCAGAATAAAAAGACCACAATGAACATATTTTTGTATTCGATATTCCTGATTATACTCGCCTCGTCAGTCACATCTCTTCAAGATGATTACCTTAATGAAACACAGGCAACTTGTCAGAGGCATCACGATGGCTATTCTTGCTTCAAATACAGAGCCCTTAAATATGTCTCAAGTGTCGCAGAAGGCACAATGTGGCCCTTGAATTGGAACAGATACAATAATGCGACACTCAGAAGTAACATGGACGAGAATGATAGACTCTTCAGTTTAGTACAAATGGATAACCATGGCTTTGAAAGCAAAGAAGAAATATTCGAAGGATCGAGACAGTTGCAAACAGATTCGGAATACGACAAATTCATCAAGTTTGGCAAACGGCTAATGGAAGTTTTCATGAAAAAACATGGAATTGGAATCGGTCTTCCTGATGGAGCAAAGGCAATGGAAGAAGAAGAGGAATGGGATGATCCTAATGGTAAGATTTGAATTAATTTTTACTAACTAGTTGAATCAATATTACTTTTGTTTTTTCCTGAAATATTATGTATTAAAAAAAGTGGAGAAAAAACAAACTTAAGCCTTAAGATTCTCATGATTGTTTTAGTCTTGCCTGTTTATTTTATATGTATGTTTTACCTACTAATAAAAAAAAAATACTTTACAGAGATTCCTAGGACAGACGATGGAAAGGCTCACGTAGGAAGAGGAAAAAGGAAGAGATTAGCCATTTTCCTTCCACTATTATCACTACTTTCCCTTGTCAAGGTCAAAATGCTTCTTGTACCTATACTTCTAACTGTCCTATTCATCAAGAAGATCTTGGTTCTTACTGCTTTATTCCTGCCTTCAATTTTAGCATCACTCAAAGTGTGCAAGACACCTCATCCTCACCACGTCTCATATGCAGGCGGGGAAATACCTGCAGACTATTCTGGAAACTATGCAGCATATCCAACCAACACTAATCCAGTTTATGCCAAGGACTGGGCAGCCAGCAGGGCATATGAAAGCTATAGACCATCAGCAGAATTGAATAATAGAAGTCCTCCTGCATATGGAGTATCAAGTGGATATAGTTCATTTCAACCAGCTGATAGGCAGTCAAATTAATGGACCATAGAGAATAACTTAGTTTGAAATATTATTCTTTATTATCTTGATGTGACATTTTATTGACAGCTATTGTTATCGCAAGGAGAGTCATTAGACTATTACCATACCTCATCATATTTATTCTAAGCATTTAAGACCAAAACACATTATTAACACGCAACGTGACGCGACATGTCGACACCCGAAGTTTACTATGCACATGGCGTCGCGTCGGATGTTCGTAGTGTGATTCTGGTCATAGAAAACAATACAATTTGATTCCACTCAACACGCATCACGTTTCGTCGGATCACGTCGCGTGTTAATAATGTGTTTTGGCCTTTACTCTTATTTCTTAAGATTTATTTATTTCTTATTTTAAAAAAATAATTACATTCTTGTTTTTTAATATAATATTATGGAATAGCTTTTTTCTGACATTCAGTAATATAACTCAACTCTGGGAGATATTTTGAGCACAATGAAATAAATTTTATGGTTGTAAAATAATTTTTAAAATACACTGAAAAATAATTCTCGACTATAAGAAATGTTTTGTATGTACAGATCTATAATGTGAATATATTTTTTTTTTATTCTTCTTTGCTATTCTTATCTAATTTAAGTTCATATAAATACCCTGAGTACTTTTCAAGTATTTTTCCATGGAATAATAAATCTACTTTTATATTATTAATTTTAGTCTCAAAATAACTCTGTTTCTCAAATTTTTAATCTTTATTGTCAGTCATATTTCTTTAATCATTCTTTGAATATTCTTAGAAACATTATGAAATAAAACATATTAGTGTTTTATCATCAAAAAACATTATTTTATTCTGACTTTTCTATTTTTTGTAGAAGTAAAAAATGTTTTTATTTAGACTCTTTCAACTTATACTTTTTCTTGATTAACTATATATAATAATATGTATGACTTCATTATATGTAATTCTTAAAAATGTGCTATCTGTAATCTATTAATATTTTCTTTCTTATTTATTTGTTAAAATTAATTGTATATAAAAAAACCTTTTTTCACAAACTTTATTTATTAAAATGTTGAATAAAATTCTGATTTAAAAATACTTGAGTTTGTAGTATTTGAACATTACCTAACATACCAACCACACGGTGGGATACAATCTCTCAGATAGGTTTTCAGTCCATTCAGCCTTACATCTGCTTTACAAAATTATGCATCTTGTGAATTGTTTACAATCCATGTTCTATCCACAGTATATATTTCACAGAAAATCTTACATGGAATAACAATTTTAAATGGATGTCAACAGTAGGCAAGAAATTGAAATATCAGTCAACAGTATCTACTTGCCACAGTAATTTTAATTTGGAGCTTAAGTTCTTGACCTAAAAGAAAAGTTTGAGATTAAAAAGGATCAAAGAAAAACTTTAACTTATTAACAGATTTTAAAATTACATTTGATTTACAGAGAACTTTGAATAATATCATGGGTTTGGTTTGTAGCTTGTTATTGTATTTTTTTAAAGAGAATCTTGTGCTAAGGAATAGGAAAAAATAGGTATAATTATTATTTTAAATCTGGGTGACCATAAGAAATATACAGTCATTTTTGTATGAGAAGATGGTGTTCTTTCTCAGCCAAAGCACTCAACTTTGAAGTGAAATATTGTAGCAAATAAATGTGGTAGAATAAAATAATTATTACCTTGAAAAAATCTGCACCTTTCTGATCCTTTGCAATACACTTAAGTCCGTTGAAGAAATTAATAATCCATGTCATAGATTTACTTTGTTTTGAAGAAGTTTTATCAAACGTCCAGTACAACTCGTTACAAATCTTCAGTAGAATATACTGTTCATAAGGTGCGAGGCTATTTGTCTTTTCTCCATAACATAAAATCTTTCGAAGATCATCAAAAGAATCACAGGTTGTGGGAGCGGTTTTTGTAAACTTCACCAAAGAACAGAGTGTTTTATGCAAGATGCATTTACTCAATCTAGTGCTAAAATATTTAGGATTGCCATTCAGTTCTAATGGTTGGCATTTGATAATAAAATGTTCAGATAAATGAAGTCTGTCATGGAAATTATCAAAACATTTTAATATTAATTCACTCAATGACACAACCTGAAAATAAATTAAAACCTGTAAAGAATATTCCTATTCGTAATGTATGTTCATTACATATTATGTATATGTTTTAAATAAATGAATCTGGTTTTGTATGCACAATAAACAATTTTTCTGTGTCGTGAATGTGGAGCAGTTTAGCAGTGGAAAGAATGAAACTTAGGATTTTTCAATTAATCAGTCTGTCAAATAGTCCGCTGTAAAGTAAAATAAAGTATGTTCATACTCACTGTCTCATTGCTTGATGCAATTGCAGGAATTCTGTTCAATATTTTGCAAGCAATGTCACTAGTAGAAAATGTTGTCAAGATTTGTCTGCATTCTGTATCTAGTATTATTCCACAAATGGAAAAAAAATGACAAACTATATCATCTAGTCTCAAACATGTGTCTTCTATTGAATACATCTCGTAGAAGATGTGTAAACTCTGGAACATAAACATAATACAATATTGGATTATAAAATATATTGTACTCATTTCTGTGCAGTCCTAGGAACAGAATAGATCTTCCATTCTTGTCTGTAAATTATTGAGTGTCTGAAAAAGTCAGGTATTTGTAAAATATCATGGATAAAGCATTTAACATCTTAAAATCGGCAATTATGTATGCAAGCGAAACGTGGACATGGTTGAAGAAGGATGAAAGTGGAATAAATGCTCTAGAGATGAGATCGCTGAGAAGGATGGTTGGTAAAACGTTGCGTGATAGAGTGAGGAATGAGGATATTAGAAGAATGAGTGGATGCAAGAGGAGTGTTGTGGATAGAATGCGTGTAAATAAACTGAGATGGTTTGGTCATGTGGAATGAATGGAAGAGGAAAGAATGACAAAGAAGATATACTTGGCTGAAAGGAGGGGTGTGAGAAAGCGGGCGTCCGAGAACTATATGGCTTGAACATGTAGATCAAATTCTCAAGGACGGCCGTGTTTTGAGTAAAAGAAACCGACATGCGTGCATGAGAAATTGTATGACTGTGGAGGAAGCGAAAGATGTATGTAAGGACAGATCTAATTGGCGTTCCATTCTCTCTGCCTACCCCACTTGTGATACGGCGTGAGGGAATAGATAGATAGATAGAAATCGGCAGTGACCACTGAGCCATCGCTGTTACTGAACTTCTTTTTTTTTCAAAGTTATATCTGTGTTAGCAATAAATCCAAATACACCCTCAAATACCATCATAGTAAATAATATACTTATTTCAAGAAAACAGAATGGGCCAGAAGAAGGATTACAATAAAAAGTACAAGTCTCTAATATTTGGCCACTTCTTCGCAACAATTAGTTTTTTAGCAATATTTGACAACTTTCATAGTGAAAACTAGAATCCTTCTGTTTTATAACTAGGCAAGGTTTGAAGTTGTTAAAATTAAACAATATCATCACATATGTAATAACAAATTATGTTTTCTTACATTGGATATAATATTTTCTTTTTGAAATTCATCCGCATTATGGAAGTCCATGAAGAACATTTTGATGAAATTTATTGCTTCATCGCATAACATTCCCGATAGCATATTATAATCAAATACTGACATATCCACTCCAGGATTCTCTCCTGGGATAGTAATGAGACCTTCGCCAGACTGAATTACATTAACACAGGAATATATTTCGGGATCAGTCTGTTCCAATGTTTTACTTTTGAATATATCTTCTATAATCAAATCTTTTTCTCTTTCCATCATTCTTTCTGCTGCTATCTTGTCAACGTCAGGTACCGAAAAATGAGATACTTCCATTTTTGTCTGTAAACAAAGAAATACAAATAATAGTACACACATTGTCAACTTAATTTAAATACAACAAATACATGATGCTCGTTTCATAGAATGAAACAAAAATTTAAAATTTATAATTGCTTATTTTCACATACTTTACACTTGAAATATCTAGTTTATAATATTTTCTAGTAATAATCTTCATAATTAAAGAAAAAAGTCTACTAATTTCTGATATGTTAATCAGTTCGTCGGTAGCCCGGAAGTAGAGTCTCGGCCTCGTGAACATGAGGACTGTGTATCAATTATAATAATTGACATATGGAATTAGATAATGCTAATATTTTTACATAATAAGATTTCAATAATTACATTAATAAATTTACATGAACAAAGTATATTATTATAGATTTATTATTTTTATTAATTTATTTTTCTTTATAGTATTGTTTTTTTTATTTATTTATTTATTCATCATTCAATTTACGGCCAAGACAATTTGTATTTGTAAATAGCAGTAGTAGTTGATTTTTCATTCTTATTGTTTGTAATAATTTATCTATTGTTAGTCAATATTATTACTGTGAATATTTAAGAGTTATTGATTTATATATTTTACATTTTTTTAAATATCTCTTTGCTGTTTGGTCTGTAGACGCCATAAATTATTTTTCCCATCAAATTTTTATGTGTCATTTTCATTAATATATTTTAATTTACTGAAACATGTAAAAGGCTTATTGGTGCACGTATATTTAAAAAAAATGAACCCAGATTATCCAAATTTGAATACCATCACCAACTTACTCCACCTTCACAACACTTGCATATTTGTTAATGTGAAAATGATTAGGACTCATTAAGCTCGTTTATTGAAAATATGAGTTTAAGATTTACAGGGATTGTGGTGATATAATATAAAAAATATATTTATGTTAGTAATTAACATTCATTAGTAAAAGACAACCACAAGGATATATGATGTGATCACTAAATGATTGATGAAGATGGCAGTGAGAATTAATGCATTTTTTCGGTTGTACATGAAACAAAAACAAACGAATAGGAACTTTTTAAAAATACACAATACTTTCTAAACTAAACTGTTTAAAATTTCATTGATTAATTAGTAAGTAAATTAATATACTCTTTTTCAACCACAAAACAAATGAAATAATAATTTAATGAAAATGGAACAAGTTGTTTATTTACATCAGAACTAATATCACTGAAACTTTGTTCAATGATTTTGGTCACGCGAATATCTTTCTCGTCCTCCATCTTCCTCTGAGCAGCAAGCACGCTGGCATCAGGCATGTAGAAATCACTCTTGTAACTACTCTGAAATGAAAATATCCTACATGTGATAATTAAATTAGAGGGGAACATATGGAAGACATGACAATTGGTATGTTAGAATTGTCAAAGCAATTAGTAGGTTACGAGGAAAGTTAAGGAATGTGACACAGAAATTTAATTTGCAAATTATAATGAAAATTAAAGAACTAGGGTCATGATATAAGAAAGTAATTAGCACATTAAAGTTATGACAAAGGACGCAAATCATATCGCAGAGATATGACCAAGGAAAGTAATTAGCAGCGGTGTGCCTTCCATAGACGCAAACATGCAGCGCATGCCCCTAATATTATTATAGTAAATGATTTTTAAGATTCTTTCTTCACTTTAGGACATTCGGTACAAATATGTATGTATGGAAGGCATGCTGCTAGTAATTGGTGTGTTAAGAGATGTGAGATAGGGAAGTAACTGGCAAGTTGGAGTAAAAAAATGAGGAACAAAGGACATTTACACATACAAAAGTTAAAGTATTGGGTATATGCAACATATCAATATAATATTAAATTATTACGTATATAGGTTCCAGAGATTCTGATTGGCATTCTTTCACAGTTCGCTGTTTGTTTACGCAACATATTAAAAGCATTAGTGTTGTTGTGGAAAAAACCCACCAAATCAATATGTTTGGAAAAGATTATCACAAAGAAAATAGTAAGAAGCAAAATAAAATATTGTAAATAAAAATACTATGACTGATTGTGTCGAGATGCACATAACCAAAAAAATTTTGGTAAAATACTACAAAATTATTTTGTACCTGGAAATTTTAACAATATTCAAAACATAGATCATTTACACTTACAGTGTTAATCACAATCACGTTATATTATAAATACGTACAGACAAAACAGCTATTAGTGGTCAATATAAAACATGGAGGATCAAAATTTATGTTGTTTCACTTACTTTCCTTGGAGATTTCAAAACAACATCAGGCAACTCCTCATCCGAAGAATCCATCTTACTCTGTGAATAAATTAGTACAATAAACTAAATTAGCTTACTTTTCCTAAAAAGTAAATTAGAAAAGCATCCTTGGTTAACTGAAAAGGAAGATGAATGTAAAGGATAATGTGAAACACCCAAAATTCATATATTTACACCTTCAGTTTGAGAGAGAATAAAACGTATGTTTTTTTATGTAGAATATTGCTCATAAAAGTACAAATTTCAGTAAATAAGTTTAAGACTAAAACAATTAAAATCAAAATAATCAGCGGCTGTCAATGTCAAAATAATAATTTTATGGTTATGGTCTATGTATTTTTACATTTGGCGGGAAATCAAAACATAAACAAAAAAATATAATTGAAATTAGCAGTTCCACTTTAATTTGTAATATAAAAGTAAACAATACATATTAATATTTAAAAGAAACACTGCTTGACACAGATCAGAAAGTAATTGTAGAGAGCAACGAATAGAATACCCTTTTCTACCCAAATTATTATTTTATCAGTCATCTTTACTTGAGAAAGTGCACTCCTATGAAATATTGGTCAATTCCATCAGTTCTATCCAGTTAACACAGATGGAAGCAAAAAGTTGAAAGAATTCATTTTCAGGATAAAGAAAAGAGAAAAGTGTGTTATAAACAAAATTTATTAAATTAGTGAATAAAATTTAAACAAGCTGTTGTACAGAAATTATAAATGCATAAAAAATATTTTAAATAAAATAATTGTCTAGCAGAGGATCGTTAACATTTTATAAAAGGTTCAAAGTTTTTTGGTATACATGTAAATTTATCTAAATAACTTATAATTTGTTTTCTTCTACAAATTTCTTTAGAAGCCATTATAGTAGGATTACCACTTTTATCTATTCTACTGGCATGTGTGATCCACTTCCCTTCTTTGCAATTAGTTTTCTTCATTAATATTTTAATTGCAGGAATTAGTAACGAACAAATATGTGTCTTGCATGCAAACAGGCTTAATGATTTGTAGGCCAAGTATCTTATGTGATTAACACAAAATATAATATTATTATCACAATCACTGTTACTTGAAAACATCATCTTTATAATTAAATCACACATTCTAACTGCTACTTTCAACTTATAAGCATTCATTATCTTATCAATTACAAACATTCTTGAATTATCACAGAAAATCAATGGTATTAGTGTACAAAATTTATTAGCAGATATGCATAAAGTAATAAAAATATTATTCCAGATAGTTTCTTCAGAATTGATACTTGGGTTGAAATATAATGGCATCAATGGTACGGTGGTCTGCGCAATTCTCCTTTCAAGGAATGTTATTGGTTGTGATATTTTTTCATTTATAATCATTCTATATCTTATCTGTTTACTGTACACAGTATCATCTCTCGTTATTTCCAGGTTATGAGTATTGATCACAAATCCACAGAAAGACAGTTTGGAAACAGTTTGTACATCATTCCATGAAAAATTACACTGTGTTTTAGAAGAGTTTATGCGTCCAGTAGATGTGAATACTTCAAGGAAACTAATTGCTTTTGCCAAATCATCCGTAATATAGAGATAATCATCTACGTACCTCACAAAACAATTTATTTTATTTTCTTCGTTTAACTGAAATTCTGCAAAATGATTTTCATCTAGTTTATTGTAAAATATTTCACAGAGAATCGGAGAGAATCTCATACCCTGAACCAAACCACGCTGCCATTGATAAACACATGAACCGATCCTTATATAAATTGGTTGTTTGAACTCTGATACAAACTTTTGATATTCTTTGGCTACAAATCTTTTTAAATTCATATTACGTTCTTTCTTTTGAAAATCTATATGAGCTTGAGATAAATATTTTCTTAACTCATTTACATCCACATTTCCAAATGCATCTACTATATCAACTTTTACAAAATATAACTTTGGCTCACAAAATGCTTTCCATTTTTTGAATAACTCTACATACTTGTTTTCAAATCTTGAAGTGCGAGACTTTGGGTAGAGGTTTATAAACATAGATCTACGTTGTTTCATAGCATTACGTTCAAAAGGAAATAGCTTTTTGTAACGAATGATGATTCTTATTGCATTGTTTGATTTGAGCATAAAACGTGCTAATGGTATTTGCTTTAAAAAGAATTTTCTGTCTCTCTTACTAGAAGGTGAAAGATATTTCTTAGAACGGCTGCCTAAACTGAATGCATTACATTTTACAATATCACCTTCAATCAACAGATTTCTAACAATATTATCTGTCAAGCTTTGCCAGTCTTCTTTAAAGAAATAATACAATTTTCTAGATTCATGAGTTATACAGGTTGTTGTCACATAAAATCTTACAGCTATAATTGAACACAAGGTATTCTTAATAATCCAAATAATAAACATGCATAAAATTTCTTGCTTTATGTTTGTATCTTGAATAAAGCTTAGCCAGGGAACTTTATCTAAATTCCATTTATCAAGAAGTTTCTCTTTGGTAATGTGTTGATTAAACATTCCTTTAAGAATATGACGAACTAAATTCATAAAAGCTTTCTTGTTATGATTACATCCATAAAACTCTTCGCTTATTAATATCGATAAGATACTAACAATGATGTTTGTTATTTCAATAATGTCCACATTGTTATTTTCATTATTATGTACTTTTAATCTTTTAAAAAAACTTTTGAAATCATCTCTGGATAATTTTTTGAATGTATTTGTTAAATGTTTAATAAAACATTTTGTATGAACTAAAATTTGCTTTTCCTGTGACTTGATTAGACGATGTTTCACTGTCTTAAGCACATTATTTATAACAGCTGGAGTGTTTGCTTCTCTGGTTAGAATATTATCTTTGATATTGGAAATGTTTCTGCATGATGTTTTGTTACAAAAGTGTTTTGTAAAACAATATGTTTTCAAATCACCCATTATCACATACACTGAATTAAAAAAATTAATAAATAGTTAAAATTTGTATCAAACACAAAACAAACGAAGCACTAAATAGTTCAGTTTATTTCTAAAAACAAAAAAATATAACAATCGAAAATTAGTTTACTAGTTTCACACTACACACAGCACTAAAATATTAATAATATAATTATTTATATGAAAACTAAAAAAGTCTCACAAAAAAGAATGCAGTACAGTATAATGCTTTAAAAATTAAAAATAAATAAATAAAGATAGAAAACAGATCAGAAATAAAAATAGAATAAAACACAAATGAACTGAGTGGATTGAGATTTGATCAGTTAAGAGTGGAACTTGCAAGTAAACAAAAAATTAACAAGTCTCTACTTGTCTAAAATATTCATATATTGTCAAGGGTGAGGGGTTACATTTAGGCACTAAAAGCAGGTACTAAGGTACACAACTCAATTTAACATTCATTCAACAATTTTAGTACATTCAGTTTTTACAGATAACATTTCTTCTATTTTATTTTAACATTATATTTTATTTTATTCATATTTTCATCTGGTAAGTAGGTACATAACTATATAAAGAAAATGTTCTTAATTTAAAGTTAAGTGAAATAAAATGTATGAATTTTTAAATAAAACATAAATAAACATTGTCACAAAGTGGGCTGATTGTATAATTATTATTATTTTTTTTTTTTTTTCTTTTTTTAAAGATATATCTGGGTTTTTGTTATAAACCCAAATACAACCTTATACACCTTTCATAGTAAGCTACTAAAAGCTTGTGTCGTGAAAGGGGAGCTTGCCGGCTT